>JAGDQO010000731.1:2500-219022 GCA_018342035.1 Solanum appendiculatum
GACCTTCCGAGGGCCTTTAGTGGTGAAATTTATATTGTTTCCTTGCATGATCTATTTTCGATTGTTTCTGAGCTTGAATTGTGCCTGTTTTTGGGGCACAAGTTCAATGAGCTATTTTGAACCCATTGAAGGAGTCAATTTTAGGATTCTTAGTGCGGGTCCCACAATTTCACTTTTGACACTATTTTTAGGACCGTCTCAAATTGTTGTGATTTAAATATCTAAACGTCTTTATTGACACTATGAATGTGTTCTTGATAGCGTGGTAGTGATTAGAGGCCGTTTAGAAGGGGAAAGCTCCATAATCATGATTTTGAAGCATGCGCGTTCTGCTTTGAAGTAGCTTACGACTTATCGGTCTTTCGATTGAGCTTGTTAATGTGAACTCATGTTGAATAGCTAGAATTGGGATGGTTTTGTAGTTGAATCTTGTTTAATTATTAGAACTCATGCCTTAAGCGTATTTCGGGTAGTTTTTGGGAATTCAAGCATGCCTAATCTTATTTTATGATGATGTCTTGACTCATAGTTTCCGTGTTGTTTTTCATGTCTATTTGGTAGCTTGCTATTGGCCTTAGCCTAGGCATAGGCGAGTGATTGCCTTAGACTTGCATTTTGGAGCCGACGTGCCTTAGAGATTCTCCGACGTCGCTTCAGATGACTTAGCCTCCTGTAGGTTATATAGTAGACTTGGGTCTGATAGTGTGATCTTTAGCTAGGCGACAACTTAGCCTCTGAACGATGCCACGCTATCATAAAAATGATCCCATCGTCAAAATGGTCGTTTAGACACTTAATTCGCAATAATTAAATATGGAACTAAAAACAAGCCAAAAATGGCATTATGGGACCCATACAAGGAATCACGAAATTGACTCCGTCAATAGGTCCCATTCATCTCAAGGAACATGCATCACACTTTAAGAATTCACAATTAAGGAGTTAAAATGGAGGAAAATTGAGGGGAACTTACGAGTTTATGAGGATAATAATAAGCCTAACAATGTCCCAATTCCATCCCCCATTTAGTTCGAGCAATTTGCCGCAATTCACATTCTTAAGCCATTTAGTTCCAGCAATTTACAGCAATTTCCATTCCGAATCAAGATTTCGAAGCTATTCTATGGAGTAAAAATGAAATGAATGCTAAAAAACGGACTTTCACTACCAACGATGACTGCAAAAGCAGTCACTTGGCTGCTAAAGAGGTTGGGCCTTGCTAAAACAGCTCCCTAGCCACTTAAGTAACAACCACTAAAGATAGCAACGCTGCTAAAGCACCAGCCATTTAAGCGGTCCAAGGTCGATTGGGCGGCTAGACCAGCTTAAGCACCAGTATATTTTTTGCAAAGTCCCAATAGACTACACTTAGGAGCACGGGATTGGTTCAGAAACCCGTGGACACAAACAAACTATGCTACCTTCAAAAAATGTTATTCCAGACTCAACAAAGATGTCGAAACATCCAACGGAAGTTGTCTATAAAAAAAGGATCCCACACTTGAGGCTACAATTTAGCCAAAAATACACAAAGTAGCTTAAAATGAGCCCGAAAGCCTCGGGACCCAGACCAAAAGTCCTTCTAGACAAAACTCAACATTCTGGAGCTAACAAAACCATTAAAATTGCATTTTTAGATTGTTTATTTGAAGTTTTGACTGAAGTCAACTATTCAAGTTTCAAAAGCTCAAAAACATAAGAACTCGCATAAAAACTGAATGAGCGACTGGGTGACTGAACTGTCAGTCCCAACAAGTCATAAATGACTTAGGGTTGCTATAGGAAAGCTCTAAATGACAAAAATATTGCAATATAGAGAAAATGACCTAGAAGGCATTACAATATTCACTACTAAAAGGACTTTCGTCCTCAAAAGAAAAGAGTGAAAAAGTACTTGAAGCCTCAAACAGGTGGGGATACTGGGCCCGAAAGTCTTTCTCGGTCTCCCAGGTAGCCTCCTTGACTGGGCAATACCCCCACTGTACTTTAGCCACATGAATCTCCCTCAAACGCAACCACATGACATCTCTAGCCAAAATAGCGATTGGTCCTCCACGGAGGTCAAGTTTTCATCAACCTAGATTGAGTCATACCGAAGCACACGCAACTCGTTAGAAATATATTGGCCAAGCATCAACACATAGAAAACTAGATGAACAGCCTAATAAGTTAGTGGCAAAGCAAACTCATATGCAACATCACCAATAGCTCGAAGGATCTCAAAAGGCCCAATATACCTGGGGTTATGCTTTCCCCACCTTTCAAATCTCATCACGCCATTCAAGGGAGATGCTTGGAGAAAGATAAGAACACCGACATCAAACCTCAAAGGACTAAGCCTGCGGTCAGCATAACTTTTCTGTCTATTCTGAGCCTCCCATAGCCTATCCTAGATAACACAAACCCGGGTCAAATCATCTTGAAGCAAGTCCATACCACGTGGCCTAGGATTTGAAGCCTCAAACCACCCTACATAAGATCGACAGTGCCTACCATACAATGCCTTGAACAGGGCAATTTTAATACTCGAATGATAGCTGTTGTTATAACCAAACTCTGCCAATGCCAAAAGCTGATCCCACTGCCCTTGGAAATCCAACACACAGGCTCAAAGTATATCCTTTAAAACTTGAGTTGTCCATTCAAATTGCCCATCTCTCTGAGGGCGAAATGTTGTGCTAAGATCAACCCGAGTGCCCAACTCTTTCTAGAATGCTCTCTAGAAGGTAGAAGTGAACCAAGTTCCTTTCAAGAGATAATAGACATGGGCACCCCAAGAACACAAACCACCACTCGAATATAGACACATGCTAACCTCTCGGTACTAAAGGAAGACTAAATGGGAAAGAAATGAGCTTACTTGGTCAATCGATCTATGATGACCCAAATGTTATCAACACCTCGAGATGTCTATGGCAACCCCACAATGAAGTTCATAGTGATTCCTTACCGATTCAAATCAGAAATGGGTAATCTCTAAAACTCAACACAACGCCTCAAATGCTAGGCATTTACCTGCTGGCAACATAGGCAATGGGCTACATGGCTAACTTTATCCCACTTCATACCGCTCCACCAGTAATGTTTCCTTATATATTAATACATTTTAGCCGTGCCCTGGTGAATAGAATACCTGGAACTGTGAGCTTCCTGAGGTACCATCTGAATCAAATTCCCAACTTTTGGAACACTAATACGACCTCTAAATCTAAATTAACAAACCTATTGGTTAAGGACTGGATTTTCAAGGACAAAGGTCTCCTCGAGACTGAAAGGAAGGCTAGATTCCCCATACTCACCGTCTTCCGTATCAAGGCGTCCGCCACATTACCTTGATCGGATGGTATAGAATAAAAAGGCCATAGTCCTTCAAGAGCTCAATCCACCTTTGTTTTCTCGAATTGAGGTCATTATGGCTCAAAATATACTGAAGGCTCCGGTGATCTGTGAAGATCTCACAATGAACTCTATACAAGTAGTACCTGTTATGTCGCAATTTCACTATCTTTAGAAAAACCACTTTTTTGAAATGTTCTAAGTATAAAAAATTCAGGAAAAATACTTAGAAAAAGAGTCACCACTTAGTTTTTAAAAGAAATTAAGAAAACTTTATTTAAAAAGACACTAATGGATTAATCTTTAAAAATTTAGAGAAAATGGGTAAGAGGTTCTTATTTCTACTTTAAGAAGGTATTAACACTTAAAGTAGCCGCTAACACGCTGTTATCTAATGATTTGAAACAAAATATTTGACCAACTCTTGAGGAAATAATTAAGTAAAGATTATTTTTGAGTTTTTATGAAGAAAAAGAAGGAAATGTAACTTAAACATTTGAAATAAATCAAAAGTGAGTAAAGCTTTTAAAAAGAATATATTAAGATTAATACTTTTACAAATAGATTAACATTAAAACTATAACAAATAGAAAACGTAAGAATTTATTCGAATCTTTTTAAAGATCACATTTTAAACTAATTTAATCAATTAAGGGAAAGACTATTTTAAATTAATTTAAAGGTCATTGAAAGTTTCAACTATGGATATTTGATTAAGTAAATAAAGAGTTGATAAAATAAAATTTTACTATAGTTAACCAACACAAAGAAAATAGTTTATCTTTTGGGAAATTTGATTAAGCTAATTAAAAGAGTTAAGAGTTAAATAAAATTAGTCAAAACATTTACAATCAAAACAATTGGAAGAACAAAGAGATAATGAATTTGGGCTTCTTCTTGGGCCTAATTCGCTGCTGCTTTTGGTGTTTAACCCAATTCCCGTTTTTGTATACGCCTCATGTATATCAGTGTGTATGATGTATATGTTTGTCAAATCTGCTGCATATAGCCCTGCATTCAATTTCCATGACATGTACTTCATCACGATTGATTTAATAATAGTGTTGGGTTTCATCCCAACTCTAAATGCAAGGGAGGAGTCCTCATGGACTCATACGAGAGCGTTCCTATAAGGAAAGAAGATAAGGATTAGTAAACATTGCGAAGTAAACAGCCAAAAAAACTATAAGAATATATTTTAGGAATCTAAGTAAAGGACTGCTAATTCCAGCATATAAGAGGCATACAATTCAGTGATGCATATACAACTCTATTTCAGAAAAGGCTTGCAATGTATTTTGCAACATACAAAAATGAGACCAGCAAATTGAAAATTGACTCGTCTATCTGGACATCTCGCACCAACGACAAAAAATACAGCCCCCTTAAACCAACACTGAATGTGAAACTTAGACATCTGGTCGGGTTTTGAAAGCAACTGCAACATGCTAACTAATTTCAAAGAAGACTATTTGTAGGTTACATAACCATCAAAAGGCAGTTAATGCATGTTCTAGTATAGAGTCACCAAACAATGAGTTTATAGTGGAAAGATAAGAATGCCAAAGAACTATGTAAAACATTAACAATAATGCAACTTAAGTCAAGGACTTGAGCATATTTGGCTTCAAAACTTTTAAGCTACTTTTGAAGGTAAAATTTGCAAGAGGTGCAATGCATAATGTTAGATAGGAACATGCTCATTTTTAAACTTATCTAGTGCGACCAATAACAAGTTGTTGGATGTTGAAAAGAAGAAATAATAAGCTTGCAATTTGGGACTTTTTAAATGACAGCATGTTGAAACAGAGAGGTTGAGTTAATCCAATAAACACTCCATTTTATCACAAATATGCCTAACTAGATGAAAGCTATGAATAAGAACCTAGATCACGTTGAACTAAGTTACGCATAACGAGATGTTTTTAATAGCATCAGATTTCAACACAACGAGTTTGAATAAATATTTTTGGGACTTTTTCGACAATAACAAACTGAAATAGTGGCTTGACCTCCTCATGCCTTCCCTAAATAACATTATGAACGATGTATAAGAAAGAGAGCACACCATATTTTGCATAAATGATATACATCGTAGATTTTGATCCTTATTAGTCAGAAGGCATAATCGAGTAAAAAATAAATAAAACTTTAAATTAGCTACAGAGCATGTATTGGAAAGAGACATATTAAAGAGATAAACACTTTTAACTCTCTGCATTAAACTAAGGAAAATCACGGATTTGCAGGAGATGAGTAAATCACATCTATCATTAACTGGTAGAACATGTTCTTTAATGAAAATCAATAAGGATAAAATCTACATAATGAGTAGGCAACTAACAACTAATTCCCAAAAAATATGTTTTTGCAGCCCCTAAGCTAGAGTATTGTAAATGATCTCAGTTAAATATAATGGATAGTAATTGGAAGTTCAACAATGCAAATAAATGGTTAAGATCATGACCAGTGGGTGAATCATTCAAGCTTAAAGCTATTGTTTTTAGACAAAATTGACCTCTCCTTTTACAACCTGTATGATGGGCAGCCAACAAAGAATTGATAATTCAACAAGTTAAAAAAAATAACTAATGTATATCAAGTAACTCAAAAACGCTATTAAAGAATCACATCATAAAAAAAAACCAGAGGCATATAAGATACTCTAGCAAGGCGTTGAAACCTATAGATCACATCTCCAATACATGGAAATCAATGTGTCACATGAGGCAGAGGCGTATCCAGGATTTCGACATGAGGGGTGCACTATTGTAAAAAGGTGGATCTAAGATGTAAATTTGATCGGATATATCTATACATATATAAGATTCAAATTTCTAACCTCACTTAGACAGGTGCACCCAATCATCGTCACATAATATGATACTCCGAGTATGAGTTCACACATCTATATTTCAATATTTTTTTTAAAATATAACACTATTATATATGATCTCGGGAGGGGAGCATGGGTTCACGTGAACCCGGTGACCCCCCCTTAGATACGCCTCTAACATGAGGCAGTACATTACTACAACTTACTTAGTAGAGAAAACAGACAGATGATTTTTAGCGAAAACTAAGAAGAGATGATGAAGAAAAGTTTGTGCAGAATTGCCAGGTAAGGAATAAATGAATCATGTTATGTCTAAAAGTTAAGGGAAACTAGAATGAACAGGGGTAATGCTACATTTATTTCAACTAGGACTTAGAGAATGTTCAAAATTTTGTAAGTACTAATAAACTATTCCAACAAATTATGACACACCCATGATTCCAGATTTCAAACTAATGCTCTTAATCACATAATCTGAAAAGAAACTAACCATACATTATATATAACAAGGGAACAGCCACACAATCCAATAACTTCCATGTGACAGAGAAAAAAATAGAAGCATAGCCAGTTGGAGTGATCAATTGGTAATGAGACCAAAAGAGACATATATAGGCCATGATGATTAGCTAAACTAATAAAAGTAAAGGGTGAAATTTTTCTGTTCTTTTAAACTCAAAACAAGCCACATGGTTACAACTATGAGAAAGATGAACTGGACAACGAGATATGCTAATACATGGAAATCGAGTGAATCGTGCAGGCATTTAAACTCGTGCAACACAAAGATTAGGCTAGCCTATGAGATGCAAACTAAGACTAATCAGACACGTGCCATTTAGTTTGGACCAGAAAAGAAAGAAAATAATAATAATGAGACTATGCTAACATTTAGTACATATTTCAGATAAAGGAACAAGACTTAATTGAAGGAAGTAATGGACAAATAATAGAGAAATACAGATAAAGAACTGATTTGAACACGCTTTAAATATCGAAACTAGAAAAGAAAGACAAAATCTTTTACATGAGCACGAGCTCTAAACCCCTACTTATTAAACAAGGTTTAGATAACATGAATATTGCTTAATCTATCAGTGAAGTGCAGGATTTAAAGCTGAGGAAATCTGGAAATTAAAACCCATGATTATGATTTGAAACTAAGCATACTAACATTAAAATTAAAATTGAAAATTCCCAGAACTGGAAAGGAAATTACCTTTTGGAGCGCAGCTAACTGAGACGAGACAATCTCGAGGAGGGCTTCCACGACCAAAAAAAACTCTAATAAACAAAAAGAAATTAGAAACTTGAGGGTTAAACCTTTGTGGGCTTATCTTTGCGAGAATACTATTCTTGCACTCAAAATACAACTTCAAAACGTACTCCTAAATCTCTAAGTATAGAGGGCTATTTATAGGGAAGATTGGGTCTTTTTGGGGGGAAATCTGGTAGGAAATTTGAAAATATTCAAAATCTTTTGAGAGGACAAATCATAGGTGAGAATAGGGATACAGTGATAATGAAATGAAAAAAAAAGGAGGATAGAGTTACCATTTCAGATTGATTTGAAGAGATGGAGACGTTTTTGAGGCCATTGATGACAGAATCCATCGAGCAAAGCTTGAACCCCATGGGTTTTTCGAGTTTCTCTCCCTTTTCCAAGGCCATCAGTGGAGAGGTGACTTGTTGCAGCTCTGACATAATCGAAAAAGGGAAAAGGGACGTTGGTAGTGAGGGAACGACGGGTTATCTGCCAGTTTTTACGCCAAATCCGATGGATTTTAGGGTGAGAGAGATGAAGATGCTTGAGAGTTGGATAAGGCGAAGATGGAGGAGAGCGTGAGGGTGTGTAAATAGTGTATGTATATGTGTAAAATAGGGTGAGTCTAGTTTAGGAATTTAAAATTGTCAGGACCCGATTTCTCGAGTCATGATGGCACCTACCAACCCGCCAGTACATAAGCCAAACCCTGTCCCGGAACTTGAGAGTAATGGGACTGAGGTGGAAACTAACCTCAACTAAGCGAAGCATAAATAATAGAACACACAAGAGGAAGGCGGAAGCGAACCCAAAACTATATAAAACAAAGATACCTCCCAGTACCAGGAAGTCACAAGTACAGAACTACTAAAAGAGTACAAGTCACAAAAGTGGACCACAGAAACAAGACTGTCTCAAAAGCAAAAGACAATCCAAAAATACATATACAGAAGGAGACAGGTAATCCCGAAACGCCATGTGCTCACCCTCGTCTCCGGAATAGACTGCTGCAGGCTCGACCTCAACGATGATAGCTGGTGCTCAAACCTGAGTCACGAAAACAGATGCAGAGTGTATCATGAGTACAAAAACAACAGGTACCTATTAGGCATCATAGGCCGACTGAGCAAGAAAGGTAAAAACAGACATAAAGGATAGAATCAAACACTCACAGAGGTCAACAGAACAGGAGTAAAATAAACAGAAAGCGAATCTAAGAATACCGGATCTAGACCTAGCCGAGCTCCCCATAAGACCCAGAGGGTACTCTAAAACACAAATAAACAAGAACCCGAACGGACCCCCATAAGTCCGACAGGTACACAGAAAAGCTAGTTCTATGGAACTAAAGGAAACCAAACTCCAAACCGAAACAACCAATCAATGCCAACCCGAAAAACAAGTCCAACTTCCAAATCAAATCACCTAACCCGCTAACCACTCCGGGGGCCCTACCCAGCCATTCGAGTGCTATAGGGGGGGTTACGACTCCTCCTCCAAGGAACCTTATATCAAACCGCCTAATCGGCTAACACTCCGGGGGCCCTGTCCCAGCCAGACGAGTGAGCCAGCTAACACTCTGGGGGCCCTGTCCCAGCCAGAGGAGTGCACGTGGTTTATCAACTCTGAAAAGGAACTTAACTAACTTATATCCAATTGCCTAGCTGACTAACACTCTGGGAGCCCTACCCAGCCAGCCAAGTGAGTCAGCTAACACTACCGGGGGCCCTACCTAAGCCAGACAAAGCGTATAAGGTGAATCAACTCTGTAGAGGATCTTAGATTCAAAACCATCGTGGATCGACATCCACTACCAACCATATCAAAACGAGCACATCAACTCCAAGCCGCCGTGGATCAACGTCCACTACCCATCACATCACCATAATTTTGATCTCGAAGCATTCCAACCAGACAGATACCACGCCTCCGATAACGCGTCGGCACCACAGAAAAAGGGGGAGAAAAGACAGATGGATCGCAAGCAATACAAAGCCAACAATAAGCTCGACTATCTGACCCAAGTCTGCTATGCCGGTCTACAAGGACCTAGTCCATCCGAATCGACGTCGGATACGTACCAAAGTCAACCAGGTGCATGGGTCTAAGTTAACACTAGTCTATCCTAAACTAAGGCCAAAGACATAAACCAAAAACAAACCAGCAACCTAACAGAAAATCCGCATGCAACAACATATAACCAGCCCAACAGATAATACACAACAACCACAGATAAGCAACCCCTTCGATAACATGGTACTAACCCCGAAACAGTCCGAAAATCAACCCTAAAGCATGGTTTCTAAGAAGAAGAGAAGAAGTACTAGCTACCCACCCCAGATTCACACAAATCAGCATGTATTTACACAGTCAGGCTAAATCTAAAGGAAGGGAAGCCGTAGCCTACCAAAAGGCTGACCACGCGCGCTGTAAATCACTTTGTCGGAGCTTTTCCCTTCCAAAATGCCTCGATTTACTGCCACGCTATCAAAAATAGAATCACAGCATCAACACGGTCGTTTAGACACTAAAATCATCAAAATCGGAGACAGACCAATTTTGGAGTCAAAATCGAGAAATGTGGGACCTGCTCATGAATTTCCATAAATGACTCCATGAAGAGGTCCTAAACCCTCGCCTAAGCTTGTTTTCAAAAATAGAACACCCCTCGGTGCTCGGATCAGCTCCATGCAACACAAACAAGAAATGCAAAACTTTACACCAAAAGCCCAAGGTAGCAACTTACGCTTGAAATTCACGGAAATCGAGGATCACCCAACATTATCCGAGCACTAATCCACACAGCCAACAAGATTCTGAACACCTGGAACTTCAAATCACAGAAAACTAAGTTATAACGGAGAAGATATGAATTTCTAAACTTTCTTCCAAATGAAACCCGACCTCCGCTATATATACTGCCAGGGCCTAATAACCTCCGCGAACGTGGCGAAAGGCCCGTGAATGCGGAGTGACAACAACTAAACCTCTGTGAATGCAGCTAAGGGTCCACGAACACAGAGAAGAGGACCATAGACCTCCTTGAACGCAGAGCCCCATCAATGAACGTGGAGAGAAAGCTCCCTAGACTTTCGAGACCTCTGCGAACGCGGAGAAGGAGGTCTCACACCTCCGCGAACGCAGAGCCTAGCCCGCCATCACGGAGAAGAAAGGCCCACACCTCCGTGAACATGAAGCCAATTCCGTGAACACGGAGAAGGAATGGGTCTGCAACATCAGTTGTGCACCAGCTAAGTTTTGTGGTATTCCTAAAACTCCGACGGGGTGCTCAGGATTTGTTTGGAACCCTATGCACGCAAACGAGATATGCTACCCCATCAAATCCGACATTTTGGACTCAATGGTGCAGTCGGAATTTCCATACGAGATCGTTTTAACAAAAAGTGTGTCCCACACCCAAAGTGACATTTTCGCCAAATTCCACAGAGGGCCTCGAAATTAGATCGGAAGCCCCGGGAAGCACACGAAGGGTCATTCTAGACAAAACTCGGCATTCCTCAACTGACCGTACTGACGAAATTCTCATCGGAGTGCATTTACCAAGAATGTTGACCAAAGTCAAACTTATGCCAAATTGCAAATGGTAAAGCGCCAATGGCTCCAAAGTCACATTGAACGCCTCGAGACTCATGCCAGTCATGCTACAAGCCTAATTTGGCAGCTCCAGAGCTGATGGAACCGTCATAATTCCCATATGAGGTTGTTTACCTAAGGTTATAACAGAAATCAACTTTTCAAGGTTCAAAAGCTTTAAAACAGGGAAACAGGCATAAAACCCAAACGAACGACTAGGCGACCGAACAGTCAGTGCCAGCAAGTCATAAATGACTTGGGGTCTCTACAAGAACACTCTAAATTATGGAAAGAAACATTAACATAGAAATGACCTGGAGGGTCATTACAACATCCACTACTAAAGGGACTTTCGTCCGCGAACGTAAGAGTCAAGAAGTACCTGAGGGCTCAAATAAGTTGGGGAACTACTCCCGCTCGGTCTCCCAGTTAGCCTCCTCGACTGGACGATGCCTCCAACAGACCTTAACCATATGAATGGCTCTAGACCTTAGCTGCCTCACAACTCTGGCAACTGGCTCCTCAATATAGGTCAGACGATCATCCAGCTTAAAGACATCATACTAGAGCACATGCGACTCATCTGGAACATACCGATGCAACATCGAAACATGGAAAACTAGATGAATAGCCGAGAATGCTGGAGGTAAAGCTAACTCATAGGCCACATCACCAACTGTCCTCCAAATCTCAAACGGCCCGATATACCTGGGGCTAAGCTTGCCCCGCCCCCCAAACCTCATCACGCCCTTCATGGGTGATACTCGGAGGAATACTCGATCACCAACGGCAAATCTTAACGGTCGACACCTGCGATCTTCATAACTCTGATGTCTACTCTGAACCATCATGAGCCTATCCTGAATCTCTCTCACATGCTCTAAGGCCTCCTGAAACAAGTCTGTACCACGTGGCCTAGGCTCCTTAGACTCAAACCAACCAACTGGAGTGCAACAACGCCTATCATATAAGGCTTCAACGAGGCCATCTGAATGCAAGAACGATAATTGTTGTTGTACGCAAACTCTGTCCATGGCAAGAACTGGTCCAACTGACCTCCAAAGTCTATAACACAGGCTCGCAACATATCCTCAAGAACCTTAATAGTATGCTCCGACTGGCCATTAGTCTGCGGGTGAAATGTTGTGCTAATATCGACACGAGTGCCCAAGTCCTCCTGAAATACTCTCTTAAAGCTAGAGGTGAACTATGAACCCCGGTCTGAAATGATAGAAATAGGCACACCGTGAAGACGGACTACCTCCCGAATATAGATACGAGCTAACCTCTCAGCACTAAAGGAAGTATGAACTGGCAGGAAGTGTGCTGACTTGGTAATTCGATCCACGATGACCCAAATGCTGTCACATCTTTAGAAGTCCGAGGCAAACCCACAACGAAGTCCATGGTGATACGCTCCCACTTCCAATCCGGGATGGGAAATCTCTGTAACTCACCACCAGGCCTCAAATGCTCGGCCTTCACCTGCTGGCAACATAGGTAATGGGACACATAGTCTGAGATGACCCTCCTCATACCGCTCCACCAGTAATGATGCCTCAAGTCACGGTACATCTTAGTTGTGCGCAATGGATAGAATACCTGGAGTCATGGGCCTCGTTAAGGATCAGCTGAATAAAATCCCCAACTCTCGGAACACAAATCCGGCCGGCAAACCTCAACACCCCATCTAAATCTAAAGTAGCCTGCCTGGCATCACCTGCCAATATGTTATCTCTGAGTGCCACCAAAGACTCATCCTTGAACTGACGACTACGGATCTAATCAAGCAAGGATGACTGAACTTCCACATAAGCTAACACCGGACTAGAACCTGAAACATCAAGCCTGATCATCTGATTGGCAAGGGACTGGATGTCCAAAGCTAATGGTTGCTCCGAAATAGAAAGGAAGGATAGACTACCCATACTCACTGCCTTCCGGCTCAAGGCATCCGCTACTACATTCGCCTTGCCCAGATGGTAGAGAATAGAGAGGTCATAGTCCTTCAGGAGCTCAATCCAACGGCGCTGCCTCAAATTAAGATCCCTCTGGCTCATAATGTACTGAAGGCTCTTGTGATCAGTATAAATCTCGCAATAAACTCCATACAAGTAATGCCTCTAGATCTTAAATGTGAAAACTATCGCCGCCAACTCCAAGTCATGAGTCGGGTAGTTGCGCTCATGCAGCTTAAGCTGCCTTGACGCATAAGCAATAACCCGGTCCTGCTGCATCAAAACACAACCCAAACTAACGACAGATGCGTCACAATAGACCGTGAAGCCCTCGCCCTCAATTAGAAGAGTCAATATAGGAGCGGTGGTAAGCAACTCCTTGAGCCTCAGAAAGCTCCTCTCGCACTCCTCTGACCACACAAAGGGGACATCCTGGAGAGTCAACCGAGTCAAAGGTGCCACTATAGTCTAAAAACCCTCGACAAAATACCTATAGTACCCTACCAAACTGTCATGACCCAAGGTACCCCCTAGACGTGACATGGCGTACAAGACCCCGAGAGGCCTCATACAAGCCACTTAGCATACATACATACAAGATAATAGAGATTTAAGGTTCAAAAGAGAATTTCATATCAAAGCTTTTTAAAAGAAATAGTGGAAGTCTACATCTCATGTCTCAAAGCCAATCTATCATAAAGAAATAAAGTTGAGACGTAACCCAATACAATCCGAAATGAAAGAAACAACATGAAAATAAGAACAACTAGGCTATGTCCTCGGATGGATGAGGACTCACCAAGTCTTTTATCAATCTTCTACTATAAAGCTCTAGCCATGACTAGAGGGTGAACCTCTAAGTCCTACACCAAAGAAGTTAATGTAGGCAAGAGTATGTGTTAGTACAATCAAGTACCAAGTATGATAGCTATGCACATAGAACATATAAATCATGCTAGAATGAGACATATCATGACATGCAATAGCCAAGCTAAAACATGATAAGGCATAAGAAGCATGAAACATAAACCATGGCCAAAACAAGCTAAATCATCTTTCTTTACTTTATTTTAGATCATCATAACAACACTTGTGTTCATTAGTTGTGGGGAGTAGCCTCAACCGACATATAGACCATGTGAGCTATCAACATGGAATCCGGTGTCTACTTTACACCGAAAGAGGGCCGCCCTACTTTTCCAAGGTAGGACCCTGAACTTAACTTGTAGCTTACGTGGATCCACTAGCTAATGTCTACCTAAGACAATCATCCTATGGGGGCACATAGATAAGGGATAAGGAGATTGCTACTAGAAACCCGGCCTCTACTACGGGAGAGCTTCCATCTCAATATCCTCTCGGTGCTAAGCATATTTCCCACGGAATAGTTATTTATCATATTCATATCACTCTCCATGGAAAGGTACAACTAGGGTTACCAATCCAAGCTAAAATCCTATTTATAGGCGTTTCATCTTCCATGGACTAGTCCAAGCTTACGTCATTAGAATAGCTCCTTAAGAACATGGGTATTCGCCTCTTTGTTCTTTTAATTCATAGTGTGAGCATTACGTGAGAAAACCTTTCACAACTCAACACAACATCATCATATCATATCTTTGGTACTTTATTCTCAAAGCACCATTAGTTCATCATTAAGCTTCATATGAGACATGCATAAGTTCATCAGCTTCCTCTTTACATAGTTCACATGCTCAAAATTCATAAATCATAGAGTTCATATGGGTACATGCTAGTTCAAGTCAAATCATGCAATTCAATGCAAGCTCATGCTTAGAAAGCCATTATTAAGACAATTTACCCATACTTGAAGGAACTCACATAATAGAGGAAAAATCATACCTTTGACTTGAACATGCTAAGTTCATAAGATCATCCTCAATTCATTCATAATCCATGCATAACTTCATAGAGATTTCATAGCTCACCCCAACAATAAAAGCATAGATTAGGAAATTGGGGAGAAATAGCATGGGTTCATGGAGATTCATGCGATCTTTACGTCAAATCATGTAATTCACACTAACTCGTGCACTAATTTACTTTATCACGCTAGATCGTGCACTAGGAATCATAAAATCAACAATTGAAATCATTGAAGAACCCATAAGAATTGATCAAAAACCCTAAATTCAATTTGAAGAGATTGAACCTTGAAAACTTTGAAGAAAGTGAGGACCCATTGGAGGAAAGGGCTCCAAATGGTGAATACTATCATACCTCAACAAATCCCACAAGAAATTGAATGAAATTGATGGTCTTCAATGGAGGATTCTAGCTTTCTTCTTCCTTGAAGCTTGAGAGAATTCTTCTTAGAGAGAAATATTTGCGAAAGGAGAATTTAGGAATGATGTAGAATGAGTAAAATTAGGCTTAGGAACTATTTATAGGGTCTGGGTTAAGGGTATAACCAACTTAGATCAATAGGTGATCAATTAGGGAAAAGACCAAAAAGCCCTTAAATTAATAACTGTCGGGGGCAATCGACAGTGGGGACCTAAAGTCCGTAAGTCAAATGACGGACCATCCTGTCCCTCCATCATTAGATTCAGAGAATATCAATTTGGACCCTGCAACGACGACACCCATATACGGCCCGTCGTTGGACCTACGGTCCGTACATGACCATCGTAGGTCAGACTTTAGAACTGAAAAATTTGACTAAGTCTGGAAGGCATCTACGGAAGCTATCTACGGATCATCAACTGAACGACGACCCGTCCTGTTGCTCCGTAGGTCAAGGTTTAGAAACTTGGAAATCTTGAAGTACACAGTGCCACCGACGGTTCCCTACCTACGGCCCGTCGTCCCACCTACTGCCCGTAGGAGGCCTCCGTAGGTCAGTGGTATTAGTTAAATTATGCACCTTCCTTTCTTAGAAAACTTGGGGTGTTACATTATCTCCCCCTTGGGAGCATTCATCCTCGAATGAGAATCAAGACATCATGAGGAGGGTAGAAGACACGGACTAGCAACCCAACCTAGAATCCAACCTAGAATGCAATCACATAAATGCACATATCCGATGAGGAAACATCAACTCCAAGCTAAAGCACATTCAACACATCATTTCATGAAGACTTCATGTAACACATACTCAAATGCACATAATCATATTAGACTCTTCATGAACATACATAATCAAGGAATCATGGAATTCAAGCTAGAGTAGGATCGGATGGAAAGAGATGAGGATATCGGGGCATCATAACGGCCTCGGCCTCCCAAGTAGCACCCTCAACTAATTGATTCCTCCAAAGAACTTTCACAGAAGCAACTTCTTTATTCCTTAACTTACGGACTTGCCGGTCTAAAATCTCAACCGGAACTTCTTCATAAGTAAGACTATCCTTTATGCCAAGATTCTCTAATGGCACTATAGACGTCGGATCACCAACACATATCTTCAACAATGAGACATGGAAAACTAGATGCACCGATGCCAATTCATTAGGCAAATCAAGTTCATAAGCAACCTTACCAACACGTCTCAAAATCTGATATGGGCCTACATAACGGGGACTAAGCTTCCCTTTCTTCCCAAATCTCATTACACCCTTCATGGGAAAAATTTTCAAGTAAACTCAATCATCAACATCGAATTCTAACTCCCTCCTTCTAACATCGGCATAGGACTTTTGCCGACTTTGGGCTATTTTCAACCTTTCTCTAATTAGCCGAACTCTCTCAATAGCCTCATGCACCAACTCGGGGCCTATCAAAGTAACTTCACCAACTTCAAACCAACCTATAGGAGATCTACACATCCTACCATAGAGAGCCTCAAACGGAGCCATACCAGTACTAGAATGGTAGCTATTATTATAGGCAAACTCAATCAAAGCCAAATGATCATCCCAAGTACCCTTGAAGTCAATTACACATGCTCTCAACACATCTTCCAAGGTTTGGATAATACGCTCCACTTGCCCATCGATTTGGGGATGAAAGGTCATACAAAGCTTGACATGAGTACCAAGACCTTTTTGGAACGACTTCCAAAATTGAGAATTGAATTGTGCACCACGATCGGAGATAATGGATAAAGGCACTCTATGCAGCCTAACCATTTCTCTCAAGTATAACTTAGCATAATCCTCCGCCGAATAAGAAGTCTTGATGGGAATGAAATGGGCTGACTTCGTCATTCGATCTACAACAACCCAAATCGAATCATATTGTCGCTTAGTGCGAGGTAAACATACAATAAAATCCATATTCACATCCTCCCACTTCCAAGTAGGAATACTAACATCTTGGATCAAACCTCTTGGCCTTTGATGCTCAACTTTTACTTGTTGGCAATTAGGGCACTTAGCCACAAATTCCGCAATGTCCTTCTTCATCCCATTCCACCAATAAATCTCTCACAAATCACGGTACATTTATGTATCTCCTGGGTGAATGGAATATCGAGAACTATGGGCTTCCGATAAGTTTTGTTCTCTTAAGTCAACTACATTAGGAACACACAAACGACCTTGATAGCGAAGCATACCATCTCCCCCTTGGGAGAAAGCCTCAACGGACTTCTTTAGAACCGCTTCCTTTAATTCAACTAAGTTGGGATCAAGATCTTGTTTAGCCTTTACATCATGCACAAAAGAGGATTCGAAACCATTGTGAACTGTAACACCACCTTTAGCAGAATCAATCAACCGAACACCCAATCGGGCCAATCTATGAACATCGTGAACCAACTCTTTCTTACCATCTTCAACATGAGCAACACTACCCATACATAATCGACTAAGAGCAACCGCCACCACATTAGCCTTACCGGGGTGATAAGAACACTCATATCATAGTCTTTTAACAACTCAAGCCACCTTCTTTGGCGAAGATTTAAATCTTTCTGCTTAAACACAAATTGAAAACTCTTATGATCGGTGAAGACATCTACATGTGCCCCATACAAATAATGCCGCCATATTTTCAAAGCAAACACAACTGCCAATAATTCCCAATCATGAGTAGGATAGTTTTTTTCATGCACCTTGAGTTGCCTTGAAGCATAAACAATAACTTTCCCATTATGCAAAAGAACACATCCCAATCCAATTCTCGAGGCGTCACAATAAACCACAAAACCATCAGATCCTTCCGGTAGAGTCAATATTTGAGCCGAAGTAAGTCTATCTTTCAATTCTTGGAAACTCTTCTCACATGCCTCGGACCATACGAATTAAACCTTCTTTTAAGTCAAAGACATCAATGGAGAAGCAATCTAAGAAAACCCTTCAACAAACCTCCTATAATAACCGGCTAAGCCCAAGAAACTACGGATATCCGAAGGTGATAGAGGTCTAAGCCAATTCTTAACCGCTTCCGTTTTCTTAGGATCTACCTTAATTCCTTTACCAGAAACAATGTGACCAAGAAAAGCCACGGATCTTAACCAAAACTCACATTTACTAAACTTCGCAAAGAGTAGTTGGTCCTGAGGACTTGCAATGCAATCCTCAAATGATTAGCATGCTCATCCTCATTCCTTGAGTAGATCAAGATGTCATCAATAAACACAATCACAAACATGTCAAGGTATTGCTTAAACACCCTATTCATCAAGTCCATAAATGCAGCTGGAGCATTTGTCAAACCAAACGACATTACAAAGAACTCGTAGTGACCATACCTAGTCCGGAAAGCCGTTCTTGGAATACAATCTTCTTTCACCCTTAATTAGTGATAACTCGAATGAAGGTCGATCTTAGAGAAATAACTAGCCCCTTGAAGTTGATCAAACAAGTAATCTATCCTTGGTAGAGGATACTTATTCTTAATGGTAACCTTGTTCAATTGGCGGTAGTCAATGCACATACGGAGTGTACCATCCTTCTTCCTCACAAACAAGACCGGAGCACCCCATGGAGAAACACTTGGTCGGATGAAACCCTTATCCAACAAATCTTTTAATTGCTCCTTTAGTTCTTTAAGTTTCGCCGGGGCCATTCTATAAGGAGGAATAGAAATAGGTTGCATATCCGGGAGAAGGTCAATACCGAAGTCTATTTCCCTTTCGGGAGGAATGTCGGGTAAATCATCGGGAAAAACTTTTGAAAACTCATTAACAACGGGGACCGACTCAAGAGTAGGGGTTTCAGAATCTATATCCCTCACCCTAATAAGAGGGTAAATACAACCCTTAGAGATCATCTTTCTAGCTTTTAGATAAGAAACAAATTGACCTCTAAACATAGAATTTCCCCCCTTCCACTCTAAGATACGCTCATTCGGGACATAAAACTTGACCATTCGGGTCCATGAAACCAATCCATCCCAAGAATAACATCAAAATCTAATATATCAAGCTCTACAAGATCAACATGAGTGACTCTATGGGATAAGGAGACGGGACAACTTCTATAGACTCTCTTAGCCACGATAGATTCTCAAATCGGAGTAGAGACACAAAAAGGATCTAGCAACACATCTGGAACAACATCAAACCTTATAGCCACATATGGCACACAAAAGACAAGGTAGCACTGGAATCAAGCAATGCATAAACATCAAAGTGGAAAACTTTCAACATACCGGTAACCACATCGGGAGAGCTCTCTTGCTCATGGCGAGCTTGAAGTGCATAGAATTGGTTTTGCTTCGGAGCATTCGCACCCACACCACTAGGTGGAGCTTGCTTACTCTCTCTTCCCTTAGCCGTGAGAGATGGACAATCCCTCATCTAGTGACCATACTTTCCACAACTGTAACAACCATCCGTATCGGCTAAACATTTGCCCTCATGCTTCCTCCAACACCTAGTACAAGTAGACAATGAAGAACCACCACCATTTCCTCCTTGAGGCTTAGGGTTAGAAACCCTATCCTTGTTGAACTTAGGAGGAGCATTGGATGAGCCTTGATTAGAGAACTTTTGTCAAAATCTAGGATGACCATGTCCATCAGACCTTAAACGTGAAAAGTTACCATCACCGGTCCTAGCCCTTTTTGTCTCTCTAGACCTTTTCTTGAGCTCTTCTTTCTCTATCTATTGAGCATACACCATGAGACGAGAAATATCCATATCATTAACAAGCGTAGCGGTGCAGCGCTCTTTAACCAACATTTCGGACACTCCCGAAACAAACTTGCTCATTCTTGCCCTAGGATCGGTAACTATGGAAGGAGCATATCGAGACAACTGTGTGAACTTCAAAGCATACTCTTTCACACTCATATTCCCTTGTCGAAGGTTGATGAATTCAAGCACCCTCGCCTCCCTCATCTCAAGGGGAATGAACCTATCAAGGAAAGAAACCTTGAATTTCTCCCAATCAAGAGGACCCTCATTAACCGCCCTCTCACACTTCCATTGGTTGAACAAAATTTGGGCAACACCCTTGAGTTGATAAGTGGCCAACTCCGCCTTTTCTTCCGGCATCACACCCATAATCATCAACACCTTGTACACATCATCAATGAATTCTTGAGGGTCTTCCTCAACCTTAGAGCCATGAAATTTCGGAGGGTTCATTCTAGTAAAGTTCCTTACTCTTGATGCCATTGTACCCACATTTGGGTTCATGGGAACTCCAACCTCTCTATTTGCTTGAGCCGTCACGGCTTGAGCCAATGCTTTGAAAGCAGCCTTAAACTCTGCATTAATCACTTGTTCGGCCAAAGGGTCGGCCGAAACTTGAGGAGCTTGAGGAGGAGCTTCTTGTTCCACATTCTCTCCCATGTTTCTTCTAGCATAAGCTCTTCGGGGCGCCATATCCTAAAATGCGTAGTATACGGATTAGGAGAGAGATATATAGAGTTAAACTCTATGGCACGACTTATGAATAATGAAAGAAGTTGAGTTTCTTAAACGTCTTATAGCCTCTCATTCATAAATGTGGCGTGCTTCACACTCATGAATAAGACTCTACTCGACGCGCCTTATGAGACAACCTAGAATCTTTTCTAAAACCTTGCACCCTGAATACCAAGTTTGTCACGACTCAAGGTACCCCCTAGACGTGACATGGCGTACAGGACCCCGAGAGGCTTTGTACAAACCACTTAGCATACATACATACAAGATAATAGAGATTTAAGGTCCAAAGAGAATTTCATATCAAAGCTTTTCAAAAAAAATTAGTGGAAGTCTACATCTCATGTCGCAAAGCCTATCTATCATAAAGAAATAAAGTTGGGACGTAACCCAATACAATCCGAAATGAAAGAAACAACATGAAAAGAAGAACAACTAGGCTATGTCCTCGGATGGATGAGGACTCACCAACTTGCCCGCAGGACTATGGATGATAAGGAGTTGCCACGCTATGACGAACACCATACTTCTCGAGCAACCCTTTGAATAGCTTGTTACAGAAATGGGAACCTCCATCGCTAATTATCGCCCTTGGTGTACCAAACCTGGAGAAGATATTCTTTTTCAGAAAAGCAGTAACACTCTTACCTTCATTGTTTGAGAGTGCAACAGCCTCCACCCATTTGGATACATAGTCAACCGCAACCAGTATATACTTCATCCTATTTGAGCTTACAAACGGACCCATGAAATCTAAGCCCCACACATCAAAGAGCTCAATTACCAGTATAGGAGTCATTGGAAGTTCATGCTTTCTAGAGACAGCCCCTTCTCTTTGACAGCGATCACGTAACTTGGCGAAGTGATGAGCATCTTGGTGAGTGGTGGGCCAGTACTACCCATATTGCAAGATCGGATGCCACTATGGTGATCGCCAAAGGGGAAAGAATGGCATGCTTCCAATATACTCATCATCTCGACCTCGGGCACACAGTGACGAATAATCCCATCAACACAGATACGAAATAAATATGGCTCTTTCCAAAAAAACTTCTTCACGTTCGACATGAACTTTCTTCTTTGGTGGAATGACAAATCCGAGGGCACCACATCGCTTGCCAAATAGTTGGCGAAATCTGCAAACCAAGGAATAAGATCAAGAGAAGCAGCCAATACCTATTCGTCTGGAAAAGTATCATTAACCTCGAGTATGTCAGCTAACTTCATCATAGCTTCATCTTCTAATCTGGACAAATGATCAGCCACTTGGTTTTCTATCCCCTTTTATCTCGTACTTCAAAGTCGAACTCTTGCAGCAACAATACCCAACGAATCAGCCTCGGTTTTGCATCCTTCTTTGCCATAAGATACCGCAAAGCAGAAAGGTCAGTATGCACAATTACTTTAGTACCCTGCAAATAGGATCGAAACTTCTCAAACGCGAAGACTACTGCAAGCAATTCTTGTTCAGTGACCGTGTAGTTCTTTTGAGCGACGTTCAGTGCTTTGCTCGCATAATATATAGGATGAAGTATCTTCTTGCGCCTTTGTCCCAAAACTACGCCAAGTGCCAGGCCGCTCGCATCACACATAACTTTGAATGGTTTCCCCCAATCTGGTGAAATAATGATAGGTGCAGAAGATAACTTCTCTTTCAGCACCTCAAATGCTTTCAAACACACTTCATCAAATTTGAACTTCATCTCCTTTTCAAGCAGTTTGCACAAAAGGTGTGCAATTTTTTAGAAGTCTTTTATAAATCTCCGATAGAAACCTGCATGCCCTAGAAAACTTCTAATACCCTTCACAGAGATTGGTGGGGGTAATTTTTTGATCACCTCGACTTTAGCTCTATCAACTTCGATGACTTTTTGTGAGATTCTATGGCCCAGTACGATACCTTCTTTCACCATGAAGTGACATTTTTCCTAGTTTAGCACAAGGTTGCATTCCTCACATCGACTCAGCACTTCACCTAAATGAAACAAACAATCATCGAAAGAGTTACTAACCACAAAATCATCCATAAATACCTCGATAGTGTCTTCCACCATCTCTGAAAAGATAGACATTATGCAACGCTGAAATGTCACCGGTGCATTGCATTGTCCGAATGGCATCCTTTTGAAAGTGAATGTACGATAGGGACAAGTGAAAGTAGTCTTTTCTTGATCTTCTGGGGCTATGGAGATCTGATTGTAGCTCGAATATCCATCCAAGAAGCAGTACCACCCCTTTCCATCAAGACGATCTAACATTTGGTCCATGAACGGCATCGGAAAGTGGTCTTTTTCTGTCCAGGCATTGAGCTTGCGATAGTCCATGCAAACTCTCCAACCCGCAACGGGCCTCATAGGAACGAGCTCATTCTTTGAATTTGGAACCATGGTGATTCCTCCCTTCTTTGGCACGCATTGGACTAGGTACACCCATTTACTATCGGTTATCAGGTATACCACTCCAGCATCTGACCATTTGAAGATTTCCTTCTTCACCACTTCTTGCATAGGTGGATTCAGCCTTCTCTGGTGCTCAACACTTGGTATACTATCCGGTATGAGTTGAATTTTGTGTGAGAAAATCCACGGTGGGACACCAATAATATCTGTAATTGTCCATCCAATCGCCCTTTTGTACCGTTTCAACACCGAAACAAAAGCTTCCACTTGCCCTGCATTCAAGTCAGCACCAATAATCACAGGTAAAGTGTTGTTCTGGCCCAAGAATACATACCTCAAATGAGATGGAAGAGCTTTTAGTTCCAACTCTGGGGTTCGTCGATAGATGGTTTTGCGGGTGGAGTGTCTCGATTCTTCAAGTCCAAGTTCAGCTTTCTTTTTGGATGACAAATGTAAGTACCCTCATCCAATGCAGCAACTAGTTTATCATATTCCATGATCCCATCACTATCAAAATTCATGATCACAGCCACGAGTGACTCAACTCCTAGCCTCTCCTCAATGGGCACCTCTTGTTTAGGCTCATCAGCATTGTTCACCACCGATATTGCTTTGATGTCATTGTGATGCTTCATTGATTTGCATATGTTAAAGGTCACCTCTTCATTTTTCAATCGAAACTTCATCCACCTTTTTTCCAAATCTACTAGAGCACGCCCCGATGAAAGAAATGGTCTGCCCAGAATTATAGGCACTTCAAAATCCACTTCGCAGTCCAGAATCACAAAGTCCGCCTGAAATATGAATGCCTTCACTTTCACCAAGACATCTTGGAGCACCTCTATTGGTTTCTTCACCGTCCGATCAGCCATCAGTAGCCTCATTGCAGTTGGTTTTGGGGCTCCCAAGCCCAATTTCTTGATCACAGACAACGGCATCAAATTTATACTCGCACCCAAGTCACATAGTGCCTTTGCAAAGTGCATCAAGCCAATAATAGTAAATGCTCCAGGGTCTTCCTTCTTTTGCACCAATGACCTTGTAGCAATGGTGCTACAATACTGTAACTTATCATCATCCTCAAAGCTCGCAGCTCTTTTCTTGGTCACTAGATCATTCATGAACTTTGCATATCCGGGCATCTGTTCTAAAACTTCAATCAACGGAACATTAATGGATAATTGTTTTAGCATAGATATAAATTTTCTATACTTCCCTTCTTCCATCTTCTTAACCAATCTTTGTGGAAAGGGAGGTGGAGGTCTTGGCATAGGGATGCCCTTTTGCTTGATTTTCGCCTCCATCTCATTTTGATCCTTAGGTTGTTCTCCTACTTCACTTTCATCTTCATCAGATGCTTTCGCACTTTCCACTTCTGTTGTCATGGGAGGATCAATGGCTTGTTTCCCACCTCTAGTAGTCACAGCCATACACTGGCCGTCATTCTTTGGGTTTTACACGGTGTTGCAGGGAATTGTTCCTTGTTGTTGCGGATTTGCATTTGTAGACAGTTGGTTCAACTACTGCTTGATTTTTCAAATTGCCACTGCGTGTGACTCCACCTTTTGCCCAATACCAGATAGATCATTCCACATCTCTTTCACGTTCTCATATGTTGAGTTGAACCGCTTCATCATCTTGCTCATCATATCTTCAATACGATTTAGACTCGATCCTCCATCGCGGTTTCCTAGTGGGATGTACATGCCACCTTTATCACTCCTATTATTGTAACCATTTCTGTTGTAGTTATTGTCTCTGTTATAGTTCCTATCACAAACATATTGCCCTTCACGGTTGTAATTTCTAAAGTTCCGACCTTGATTCCCTTGACCTTGGAACCAATTATCCTGATTGGATCCTTGGGCGTTGGTCCGAAAACCCCCCATTTTCTCATTCACAAGATTTGCATCCTCCTCATATGTGTACCAATCATTTGGTGGTGCATTCTGCTGATATTGAACTGCATTGACTTTCTCTGCATTACCACTTATATGTTTTAGCACCAAGCCTAACTCTGTTCATAGTTGTATTAATTCTTTGCGCAGATCATCGTTAGACAGATTTGGTGCAGATTGTATTGAGAAGGTGCTCTTTGAGGTTGACGATGCTCTAGAAAAGTACTTGCTCTGTAAGATCCACATGCAATAGTGTCTAGCACAGCCTTTCCATTATCATTCAGTCCTCGGTAGAAATATTCTTTGAGTGACTCATCATCAATGCGGTGGTTTGGCACAGCTCTCATGCAACTTCTAAATCTATCCCAAGATTCGCTGACTGACTCTCCATGCAAAACCATGAAGTTACGGAGTTTATCTTTAAGATTTAGCTTCCTCGATACTAGAAAATATTTGTCGATGAAAACTCGATGCAGCTCATCCCATGTGTATATAGAGTTGTATGGGAGTCCATTCAACCATACAGTAGCATCTCATGTCAAAGACAATGGGAAAACACGTAGACTAATCACATCCATATTTAAGTCTGGCCTTCCCACACTACTTTTACATACACTGATAACCTTGGTCATATGGGCATAAGGATCTTCCGATGGTAATCCAGCAAATCGTCCTCTGGATGTCAGCATCTGCATAAGGTTGTTGTTAATCACAAATGTGTATCCGGCTGATAGTGGAGGAACAACTATGGCGCCAGTTGATCCTATCACATTGTGATCTACTTCAAAGTTGCAGCGAACGTTGGGTGCAGGTCTGTTCTGCACTTGAACCTCTTGAAGATTTCCAAGTGGACTCCCACTCCCCGGAGGTTGAGCTCCAGGTATCTTTGACGGCGCTAACCATTAGGGTCATCTTCAACTCCCAAATGTTGACCTCTTCTGGCCATTCTTCGTAGAGTTCTTCTTAATTCCAGATCGTAAGGAGTTAGGGGATTGTCTTGACTTCGTGTATTTGGCATACACTGGAACTAAGATCTGTGGAAAAACAAAAACAACACTAAAATGTAAATCAAGAAATAATTGACTAAATGCAATAACAAAATTAGTCTAATCTAAAAGCCTTATTCCCTAGCAACGGCACAAAAATTTGATACGCCCAAATTACACCTCCCTAAAGAAGTATAAGCGGTCGTTGTGAAATAAAAAACCTAACAAAGGTTAGGGTCGATCCCATGAGGAATAATTGTTTAGACTTAGTCTAATTTAGTGTTAATTGTACGTTTAGTCAAATTCTTTCCGGAAAAAGGGGAATTTGTAATAAAGAAAAAGAATAACAATTGATTGATTTATCAGTAACAAGTGACCAAATAACAAAGCTTGCATTTTGTAGTATCAATATAGGAATGAAACTAGGGCACATGTGTTCCCCATAAGTTCTTAACTCGGTAATTCTAATAATCGTAACTCTTTTCCTAGTGTTTAACATGCATAGTCAGTAAGTTAGGTATCCCTAAGTGATTAATCCTCCAAATAGGGAATTTCACCACGTAACTTGGTCCATTTACGTGTGTTACTGTACTAACCCTTACATTTGACCAAGATTAGCCCTCAGCTTATTTAGTTTGGGCTATTAGATAGCGGACTAAATCAATGTTAAATCTCCGTTGTTCAATCTCTTTCTCATTCATTACTTCCTTGGTCCGGCAATTAGGAATGAGGTAGGTTCTAACGTTACGCACCGTTAAAAAGCATTCTAAGCGAAGAGATTAACAAATACATGCATAAACACTTATCAAGAATTACTTAATTATTAGTCATACTTTGTTAATTACTCATGGTTCCCACAACCCTAGTTGTGGAATTAGCTATTCATGCTTGTTTGTTCACAATTCATATTAGGGTTTGAATAATAAATCATGAACTTACACTGAGAATTGATGAAATCCGCAATCTTGAATTGAAAATCACTAGCAAACTTTATAAACCAAACTTTATGAATTAATCTCTACAAAAGTTGAAAGATAATTCCCAAAGCCAAAATGAAATATTCAAAAATTGTCTAACAACCCAAAAACGAGGGTTTATGACTTGTTTATATAGGAGATCAAACCTAAATCATCTAGGAAAAGGAAAACTAAGGAAATTCAATTTTGGAGCATTGTCACCTACGGTTGTGACCTACAGCTCGTCACAAAAACGACGGCTCGTAGGTCCAATCCGTCGTTCAGCACTTAAACTTCTGAATTTTTCTTCCCTTTTACAGTTTCACCCATGAGCTTGACCTACGGTTTGTAGCAAGAACAACTGTCGTTCCATACTTAGCCTTTTTTCTTTCAGCTTTTGAACCACGACCTTCACCTACAGCTTGTCAGTCAAACGACGGCTCGTAGGTCCTTTCGTACATCACCAAAAATCACCATGCTGCAGCTTTTTCACCCATCTACTGCTCAAAACCTGTTTCCTATAGAATTCAATATAAACACCCTCAAATCTACTAATAGAACGCTTAAACATGTAAAACTCTAAGTTTAATGCATCAAAAGTACCGTGCATTCATGGTACATCAAGAATCGGTTTTGCTTTGGGGTACTTGAACCCGATCCACTATGTGGAGCTTGCCTACCATCCTTCCCCTTGTCAAGTCTAGATGGACAATCCCTTAAGCGGTGACCACTCTTACCACAACCAAAACAAATATCCATGCCCATCAAGCATTTTCCCGAATGACTTGCCACACTTTTGACATGCGGGAACCAAAGATCCATTTCCACCATCATTTCCTCCTTGAGGTTTACGGTTAGGCACCCTATCATTGTTTAACTTAGGAGTCGGCGCATTGGAAGAACCTTGATCGGAAAACCTTTGTCGGAACGTAGAACGACCATGTCCATCAGACCTTGAGTGTGAGAAGTCACCATCATCGGTCCTTGCCCTCTTTGTCTCCTTATACTATTCCTTAAAGTTTTCCTCCTCAATTTGTTGAGCGTGAATAATTAAACAAGAAATATACATTTCCTTAATGAGCATGGTGGTACGACATTCCTTAACCACCAATTCGGACACACCCAAAATAAACTTACTCATCCTTGCCCTAGAGTCGGCAACCATAGTTGGAGCATACCTAGAAAATTGAGTAAACTTCAAGGCATACTCCTTCACACTCATATTTCCTTGATGAAGATTAATTGATTCAAGTACCTTTGCCTCCCTCATCTCCAGGGGAAAGAACCTATCAAGGAAAGCAACCTTAAACCTTTCCCAATCAAGAGGACCCGTATCAACCCCCCTCTCTTCCTTTCGTTGGTTGAGCCAAACTTGATCAACACCCTTAAGTTGATAAGCGGCCAATTCTACCTTTTCTACCGGCTTCACTCCCATAATCATCAAAACCTTATACACCTCATTAATGAACTCTTGAGGATCCTCCTCAACCATAAAATCATGAAACTTCAGAGGATTTATCTGAGTGAAGTCCCTTACTCTAGTTACCGCCGTACCCACATTTGGGTTCACGAGGACCATTGACTCCATATTGTCTTGAGCCAACACTTGAAAAGCAGCTCGAAACTCCGCATTAGTCACTTGTTCGGCCAAAGGGTCGGCCGAAACTTGAGGAGCTTCTCGTTCCACGTTCTCATTCAAAATCCTCCTAACATATGCTCCTTGAGGGGCCATACCCTGAAAAGCATCGAATAAGGATTAGGAGAGAGACATATAGAGTTAAACTCTATCGCATGACTTTAGAATTGTGAAAGAAGTGGAATTTTTGAAACTTCTTATAGCTTCTTATTCATAAATATGGCGCGCTTCACACTCATGAACAAGACTCTAATCGACTTCGCTTATGAGACATCCTAGGACCTTTTCTAAACCTTGTGCTCTGAATACCAAGTTTGTCAAGCCCCAAAGTAGACCCTAGGCATAATATGGAGTATAGGACCCCGAGAGGCCCTACACTAGCTACTTAGCATACATCATACATGATAATAGAATTTAAAGTATTCAAAGGAAGCATTTCATATTTCATAAGAGTGTGACAAAGCAGAAGTCTAAAAAGCCATCTAATATATCATAAGGAAAGTGATTGGGACGTAACCCATACATCACATACAAAGCCTGAAATGAAATGACATAAACCAATAAAGTGTTTTGATCCTCGAAACATGAGGACTAACCAATCTTCAAAGCCTCTGAAGGATAAACTAGCCACGAGTACGGGAGTTAGGAGCGTCGGACCCTACATTAGTGAAACAATGTAGGCACAAGAATGCATGAGGAAATATGCATAGACATAGGCATGATGGCATGAATGACTTAAAAATGAGTAGGCATGATCATATTGAAACATTTGAAAGCTTTATAGAAGAAATGACATAAAAATCATGAAAACATGGTCAAGTACATTAAAATAAAGGCATAAGAAAAACTTTGAAGAAGACATAACCATTTTGTGGGATATTAGCTTTAACCGACAATAAGATGATGAGAGCTATATCATAGAATCAAGTATATCCCTCATACCGAAAGAAAGGGAACCTACTTGCAAAGGTAGGATCTTGTCACGCCCCGAGCCTACACCCTGAACATGGCCAGCACTCGAGAATCATTGTTGTTCCCCAAAGGATCCCTTGGCTTGGCTGACTACTTAGCGGAGGACTTACTCAAGCAAATAGGAAATATAAATGCATAATTAACTCAATTCAATTAAATGTCTGGAAATACTTACTAAAGTATAAGTAATAGTTTTCAAGGTCTCAAAACTGAAAGGAACATACTGAGAGACTCATAAATTTTAACTATCTATGAAGCCTCTAATACTAGGATAGATGTCGGGACAAGACCCACGACAACTCAACAATAACAGGAAAACTAAATGCAAAATCCTCCGGAAAGCAAGGAGGCTCACCAAAGCTATCTGAAGCGCAAAGTGATCTCAATGAAACGTGTGTTGATGATCCTGAACACATGTATCTTCATCATAAAAGATGCAGGTCGAATGGCATAGTACATTGAATGCACGAGTATGTAATATTGCTGAATAAAACAATAACTGAACTGATATAGCAGGAGAATACTCACCTCAACTCAACTCAATACAAAGCAATAATAAGAGATGAAATATTTAAAGCCTCATAAATAAAAGATACTAACTCATGGATGTATACAAAAATACAATAAAATACTCTTTACTCTTATTTGGGAGATTCTCTAACCGATAACTATCACTATGAGCTATGCGATGATACAGTGTCTCGCCCACACTGCCAGAACTGTCCTATACCTTGCTAGGGTATAGAACACCTCAACTAAGTGGATCAACTATAGCTATACTCGAAAGCAATAAGGAGTCGTCTAAAAAGTATGATCATTTACCATGTTGGCTACATGGTTTATGAGTATATGAGTTGTCTGAACTAATCCACATATTGGTGCTCAATAGTATACCCATGCTCAAGTAGAAATACTCTTTCTCTGTTTTGAGGTACTTACTCAAAATAACCTCTTAAAAGAGGTAACTGCTATGAAATATCCTAAACTCATAAACTCTTTTTAGAAATCAAAGTTTTTCTTTTCTCAATGTAAAAATGTTACATTTGGGAATACTTAGTTCCCTTATATTCTTTCTCAATCATGTATAAAACTCTTCTCAAAACTCATATTTCCTTTCTCAGAGAATTAGTTTAAGATCATTGTTGATTAAAAAGGATTCTCAATAATAACTCAAAAAAAGCTCTTGAACTTTTCTCTTAAACTCACTTTAGTTTTAAATGTGCATTAAGACATAGGATTAGGATACGCATGAATTTTAAAAGGTAAATGGAGTCTATAGGAGCTTATACAGAGAAGGGAAGCATAGCCACAACTTAAAGGAACATGTTCGGATGAGACAAAGAAGAAATCAGCCCAGGGATCCCTGTCGCAGTGCTGGCGCGGGGCACCATGCCCGTAACTCAGAAGTCAGGCCTAGGCGCCTGCTGGCTTGCCGCCCCAGGGCCTGAACTGCTGAAGATCAAGCTTGGAGCATTACTGGCGCGCCACCCCGGGGCCCTCCCCAGCGTCCCAGATGAATTTTTCAAGTTAAATTAGGACCCCAAATTAGTTTAGAATTGGGAAATTGTTCCTAAACTCTACTTGTTTTTCAAACCCAAAATCAATACTTGAAAAACTTTCATACAATTCCTATTGAAAACATAACTTTACTAAATCAATAGGATTCATGTGATACTAAGCATGAACAACATTATAAGTTTCACAAAAACAAAGGAATCAAAACCTCAATTGTTAGAGAACTGAATCCAATATCAAGAATTATGAATGCATCCTTAGATGTGATGATTTCTGACTGAATAAAGATGTAGGGCGTGAGGAAGAACTAGTCCAACACTAGGAATAGCCTTACATACCTGGAAGAACAAAGGTTCTTGGCGAAATCGATGGAAACTTGAAGAACGCTTGAAACCCTAGCTATTTCTCCTCTTGGAACATTGCTCTAATTCTTCTAAGTGTTAAAGAACATGAAATAATGTTTTAACACTAACTATACCCTTAATTAGGTGAAAAGGGTCGTGGTTAGGCTTAGAAGGGTGGGAAAAAACCAAACTTTCCCTCTAGAAAACTAATGAGGTGACATAAGAGGGAGGCTCACTAAAAAAGGTATAATGCTTTACTTCGAACTCGAAATAAAGCAAACTCGGTGGCGTTGGAAAGAGGACTCAAAGGCCTTTAATACGGTATATCATCGGCCACCTAATTCTTTATTTACTGAAAGATATGATCATTTGAAGTTCACCTAAGTAGAATCTTAGGTCAAAACTTACTCAGTAGGGGAGCTTTCAACTAACTTTGTGCTAGGGGGTTCTAGTGACCTTAATTGATATCCAAAATCACTCCCCTACTAATGAATTGACCTTAAAATCTAAGAACAATTAAGAATCACTAGGTACGACCTTATACACAAATTCAAGAATGGTTCAGATCTTAACTTAGAAATTTTAGGAGTGTTACAATATCTTCCCCTTGGGATCATTCATCCTCTAATGATGGTTAAACTGAGAATGGAGGGGAAAAGAGTTACTATCACTACCTCTCTTGACTTCTGAGTATGCCTACTAATATAGACGGGACTGATTGATAATAATAGTTTTGAAACTGGACTAGAGCACATAAGTCATGAAAGATATGAGTTTGAACATAGTCACACTATCTAAAATTATTTGACATGAAACAAGGATATATAGGTACGAAGTAAGAATAGAACTAATATGCCTTAAGCGATATGCTGATAACATTCATGTTTAGCAACACTTTCCCCCTGCTCTTTAGGAATACTATTCATCATCACCATCACTAACACGACTGAAAAGGGATCACTGAAAAAGCTTAGAGCGAAAGATCATAAGCACGATTCATTCGAGAAATATTATGTAAGAATATGAATGACGTAACAATATGTTGCTAGCCATTGAGAGTAAATCATGAATTTGCAAGACTCAGCGTACTATGAGACATGAGTGCTTATATGAATAGGTTCATATCACGAGGCTGATATCCATAACTTTATGGAGTATGGTTGAGATCAATGGGCTAAAGTCTTTACCCTTCATTAAGGGAATTGAGCATAGATGTGAATCTATCTGAAGTGTATGAGCATAGGTCATGGACACAATTCTAATATAAGAGACATCAACATAATGTTGTAATGACTGAACTTTGAGGAATACGCTAGAGTATGAATGGATTGATATAACACTTTAACTCTTTCTAAACACATCATTATCAGATTCTCAACACTTGACTTGGTTTTTCATCTTATCATCTCCCCCTTAGGTCTGAAGCTGATACTTTAAAGTTTTTGGTCTATTCCATCATCTCTAAACTAGTCTATGTCCAATTTACTCTAATACTTAGGAAAGGCTAATCCCACGGCTACTGGACTCTCCATATGCGGTACTAAGATTCCTTCTAAGGCTTCTTTATGAGATACTATTCTTAACCTCTTTCGGCTTCTATAGAAGACTTTCTATAACTGCTACCTACATTTACCTATAAAGTCGTTTAATCGAACATTTAATAGTTTGACTTCTCCTTCTCAGCCCACTAATACCGTCTTTCTAAGTTCATATCTAGAGGAAACTTGAACTATATTCAAAAGGCTCATCATTGACTATATATGATCTCTCCGACCAAACTCTTAAGGTTAGTAAATAATGCTTACATCAGCCTACTCCATATTGATAACAAAAATATACTATCTAGGCACACATGGAAAATCATAAACTTAATTAGAACCTTGTTTGACTTCTTACGATCTCGGGTGCATCTTTAAATGCTCTTGTTAATCTAATGGCTTAGCCACACTTCATTCCTCTTATCTAAGGGTCATAATACCACACTAGTACCACTCCCAATCATTGCAACTAACACCATAATTCCTCACTTACTCTATGTCAAACCTACAAGATCAATTCTCAAAACTAACATCATCACCCTTATGTTGCAATTTGTTTTAATCATGACACTCATCTCAAATTCAAGCTTAGTGTCTAGTACTAAACACGGACATCAATATAATTTCTCACATACTATACTAACTTACAACTACTAGGTAAAATTAAGAAACACTCACTCACTAAGACCTCATGAATAGTAGTCAACCTTTATCTCTCAGTCTACATACTTATAGTTTACCGTCACATTCCCTTTCACAACTTATGTACTATTTACCCATTCACTATACATCATTGCCAAATTAGTTCTATAACCCTCTGAATAACATGGGGCTCTCCCTTATAAATAATAACCCTAGCTTAGGTCTATCACCTCATGAATACTCTGCTCTTTTATTCAATACATATACTTGGCCTTCACTAACACAATGTTACATTGACATAAACTCTCTTCTGGTTAAAGTATACTCTAACTAGTCCATACTAGTAACTCTTAATCTACCTTCTATCATGAAATCTACACAAACTCATCACTTCTTAATCAACAAATAACGGAAAACTCCTCATTAATAACTTACTGGTGCGTGACTGCAACAACATAATTTTCCTCATCACTATCTCCCTTTCTTAGATTACTATACCTCTGCATGCATTCTTCTAACTCTGATCACTTTTACTACTATTGCTTATAACATCGTAAATCATACTATCTTTTCGGGTGAAAATACTACCCAAGTTCTAAAACATACTCTCCTCTTAAAGGGTATCACATGAAATAAGATTTAGAGAAGAGAGTCTAGGAGTACATCTAGCTTTTACCTTGAACGCACGATTCATTGAGTAGGAGTGCATTCTTTAAAATTCAAACACTTAGGGTCACTCACGGGCTTCTCTCAAGCCCCTCTACAGTCGCATGACTTTCTGAAGACTTTTGCTAAGAGTAACTCATCGATAAGGATCTGGGCTTTGCTTTTCAACCACCTTGAGTATAGGGGGTAGACGAATGGATTAGAGAAATGCACAAGTTTGAATAAGCACCTTATGACAAAGTTCTATTGCACGATTTAGAGTATGAAAGAAGGGAAACTTTCTTAAATGTTTGTAGTCCCTCATTTATAGAAGTGGGGCCCTCACAACTATAAATAAGATTCTACTGACATGGCTTCATAGACACCCTAGGACATTTGAACTCTGTGCTCTGATATCAAGTTTGTCACGCCCCGAGCCTACACCCTGGATGTGGCCGGCACTCGAGAACCATTTTTGGTCCCCAAGCGAACCCTTGGCCTAGCTGATTACTTAGCGGAAGACTTACTCAAGCAAATATGAACTTTAAATGCATAATTAACTCAATTCAATTATATTTCTGGAAATACTTAATAAAGTATAAGTAATAGTCTTCAAGGTCTCAAAACCAAAAGGAACATACTGAGAGACTCATCAACTTAAACTATCAATGAAGCCTCTAATATTAGGATGGATGTCGGGACAAGACCCATGACAACTCAACAATAACAGAAAAATGAAATGTGAAAACCTCTAGAAAGCAAGGAGGCTCACCAAAGCTATCTGAAGCGCAAAGTGATCTCAATGAAACGCGTGTTGATGATCCTGAACACTTGTATCTTCATTATAAAAGATGCAGGTCGAATGACATCATTACATTGAATACACAAGTATGTAATATGACTAAATAAAATAATAACTGAACTGATAAGGCTGGGAGAAGACTCACCTCAACTCGACTCAATAGAAAGCAATAATAAGAGATGAAATATTTAAAGCTTCATAAATAAAAGATACTAACTCAAGGATGTATATAAAAATACAATAAATTACTTTTTACACTTATTTGGGAGATTCTTCAACCGACAACCATCACTATGAGCTCTGTGATCATACATCATCTCGCCCACGCTGCCAGAACTGTCATATACCATGCCGGGGTATAGAACACCTCAATTAAGTGTATCCACTATAGCTATGCTCGAAAGCAATAAGGAGTCGTCTAAAGAGTATGATCATTTACCATGTTGGCTACATGGTTTATGAGGGACGTAAGTTGTCTGAACTCATCCCCATATTGGTGCTCAATACTATTCTCAATAAATATATATATATATATATACTCATGTTCAAGTAGAAATATTCTTTCTCTGTTTTGAGGTAATTACTCAAAATAAACTCTTAAAAGAGGTAACTACTCTGAATATCCTGAACTCATAAACTCTTTTTAGAAATAAAAATTTCTCTTTTCTCAATGTAAAAATGTTACATTTGGGAATACTTAGTTCCCTTATATTCTTTCTCAATCATGTATAAAACTCTTCTCAAAACTCATCTTTGCTTTCTCAGAGAATTAGTTTAAGATCATTGTTGATTAAAACGGATTCTCAATAATAACTCAATAAAAGCTCATGAACTTTTCTCTTGAACTCACTTTAGTTTTAAATGTGCATTAAGACATAGGATTAGGATATGCATGAATTTTCAAAGGTAAATAGAGTCTATAGGAGCTAATACAGAGAAGGGAAGCATAGCCACAACTTAAAGGAACATGTTCGGATGAAACAAAGAAGAAATCAGCCTAGACGACCCCTGGCGCACTGCTGGCGCGGGGCGCCAGGCCTTGAACTTCAAAAGTCAGGCCTGGGTGCACTGTTGGTGTGCCGCCCTAGGGCCTAAACTGCTGAAGGTCAAGCTTGGCGCATTACTGACGCGCCACCCCAGCGCCCTCCCCAGCATCCCCGACGAATGTTCAAGTTAAATTAGAACCCCAAATTAGTTTAGAATTGGGAAATTGTTCCTAAACTCTACTTGTTTTTCAAACCCTAAATCTATACATGAGAAACTTTCATACAACTCCTATTGAAAACATAACTTTATTAAATCAATAGGATTCATGTGATACTAAGCATGAACAACATTATAAGATTCACAAAAACAAAGGAATCAAAACCACAATTGTTAGAGAACTGAATTCAATATCAAGAACTATGAATGGATCCTTTTGATGTGACGATTTCTGACTGAATTAAGATGTAGGCATAGAGGACAAACTAGTCCAACACTAGGAATAGCCTTACATACCTGGAAGAACAAAGGTTCTTGGCGAAATCGATGGAAACTTGAAGAACGCTTGAAACCCTAGCTTTTTCTCCTTTTGGACCCTTGCTCTAATTCTTCTAAGTGTTAAAGAATGTCAAATAATGTTTTAACAATGATTATACCCTTAATTAGGTTAAAAGGGTCGTGGTTAGGCTTAGAAGGGTGAGAAAAGACCAAACTACCCCTCTAGAAAATTGACGAGGTGCCTTAAGAGGGAGGCTCACTAAAACGGGCATAACTTTTTACTCCAAACTCAAAATAAAGTAAACTTAGTGGAGTTGGAAAGAGGACTCAATGGCCTTTAATTTGGTAGGTTATGAGCCACCTAATTCTTTACGTACTAAATGATATGATCATTTGAAATTGACCTAAGTAGAATCTTAGGCCAAAACTTACTCGGTAGAGGAGCTTTAAATTCAACTTTGTGATAGGAGATTCTAGTGAACTTAATTGATATCCAAAATCACTACCCCACTAATGAATTGACCTTTGAATCTAAGAACATTTAAGAATCACTCAGTACGACCTTATACGCAAATTCAAGAATGGTTCTAGTCTAAACTTAGAAATTTTTGAGGTGTTACAGATCCGTACATATTATCATTTTCTAAAGTACTGGATCCACTAGATAGGTCATTCAACACAATCCTACGGGGGCACGTAGTTAGGGACTAGAGGTTGCTACTAGAGACTACCCTATTTAAGCCTCCACCTCAAAGCCCTCTTGGTGCTAAGTCTAATTCCCAATGAAATAGATAAAAAGTCAAATATCATTTTAACATAGGGAAAGGCAATAATCAATACCAATCCACACTTTCGAGATCAAAACATAGAATAGCTCCTTAAACATAATTCAACACGGATGAGAAACCTTTCACCAATGTGAATTCTTTTGGGGAAATACCTTTCACAGTCATGATCATCATAAAATGTGAGAAAACCTTTAACAATAACATTGATACTTTCCTTTCAAAGCATCCCCAAATCATTTACAATAACTTCATAAAAATATGCATATCTTCACAATTTCATAGTTCAAAGGTTCATCATGGGTTCATAGTTGAAAAATACAATTTAGGCATGGGTCAATGTAATTTCAACTAAATATCATGGATTATCATTAAAATCATGCATTATAAGACTTAATCAACAAAAATCAATCATAATTGGATGATACCCACAAGATTGAATTGAAACCCTAACTTGATCAATTGAAACTTGAGTTAGGAATTTGAAATCTTGGGGGACCCCCTAGAGGAAAGGATTCCATGGGTGAATACACACATACCTTGATGCTAGAAGCCCAAAAAGAAAGGAGGATTAAAGACTTGGATGAACCCTACTCTTCTTCTCCTTCCTTAATCTTGAGAGAATTTTGGAGAGGATGAATTTGGTCAAGTTTAGGGAATAGGAGAATGAATTGGAAGTTGGTAATTTGGGGCTTAAAAGCTTTATATAGGGCTTAGGGTAGTAGAAAAAACGACATGGTATTGGCTTAAAATAATTAGGAAAAGACTCAAAAGCCCCTTTAAAATAACTGTCAACCCTTCCTCTACGGTTTGGACCTACGGTCCGTAGGTCTTTCTACGGACCATACTTGTCAACCGTAGAAAAGTTCAGACACTTTTGAAATTGGACCAACTTTGATGGGATTGGTCTACGGATCCTAGGTCTTCCTACGGCCCGTAGACACCAACCGTAGAAACCAATCTTGACCCTCCAATCTTGACCCTCAAAATTTTGCTAAGTCTGGGACCCACCTACAAGACCTATCTATGACTCGTTCAAGGAACGACCGGCCGTCCTGGTTAATCGTAAAAAAGGTACTGGACTTGTTTTTGAAAAGTTATTTTCATTATTTCTATGGTTACCCTCTACGGCCCGTAGAAGCTTCTACGGTCCATAGATGGGGACTCATAGACACAATCTATAGCCTAAGACTCTCTTTTCTTTCTTTTCCAAAATTTTGAGGTGTTATAATAAAGTCTCAAGTGCCGCGATTGTGAGAGCCACAGGCCGCATTTGCTAAAGTTTATTGAAGCTGATTATCGCGATCACGAGGAGCGGGTCATGACCGTGATGACTCACATGAAATAAAAAGACAGCAGTTTCAATTTATTTTAGTTTTTCCAAAATTTAACTCCCACACCCCAAATTTCCCTCTAAAACTTAAATCCTTCTTTTTGTTTAGATAATTTGGCAAGAATCCCCTTTCAATTGTTCTTCTCCCCTAAAGGTATGTTGAATTCTCTCTTGTTTTCTTCTTGGTTGGTAGGTTATTGAAAATGGGTTGATTCTCGCCCATAATTTTTTATCGTAAAGCCTATTGAAATTTATACATTTTCTGGATTGTGTTGTTTGGTAGTTGGTGTTATTAGGGTGTCAACTAAAAAAGAGGAAAGGGTGTTTAAATTGTTGTGAAAATTGCACAAGAACAGTTTGTTAACAACCTATTTGATGAAATGGCAAAGTGAAAAGAAAATTTGGGCGATATATTCTCTGCAATCGCGACATCAAATCCTACGATCACGATTTGTTAATTTTCTAAATGTTGCGATCACGATGTCTCATCCCGCTATCATGATGACTTAAAAAATTGAGGCTTACGATCATATGGGTGCATCTCACAATCGTGATGAGTCAAATGCCTGGCAGCATAAACTGCCAAAAACAGTAGCTTTGCCCCCTCTTCCCCATTTCATTTTTCACTCATTTCTCTTGCTTGATAATACATTGCTTTACATACCTATACACTCATCTAACGAGTTTGCGTCTTTTATAGGTATTCTATTTGCATAGAAATGGTTGATAATCAACCAAGTTGAGGAACAAATGGAAGAAAACATTGTTGAGGAGGAATTCTTCGATCATGAGTGGTTTGTCTCTGCCAAATGGTACCAATTGTATGACTGCCTCCCCACCAAAAATATTACAAAGGAGAGGCATACTTTTGTAAAATCTTCAAGAATGCATACCTGGCTTTTATGGGCATTTGGAGTTGAGCGGATGGTTGTGCTTTGTTGCTGACCCTACAAGGCTAATCATACATTGGTGCAGGAGTTCTATGCCAATGTCATTGAAACCAGCTTTGCCGATGGCTTGGTAGTCACGGTACAGGGCAAGCAAGTCTGTTTTGACCCCACCAAGATCAATGCATACTATGGCCTTCCCAATCCCGATTATGACATTCACAAGGCAAGGGCATAGGAAGAAGGAAAAGAGTGGTTCGTGAGGCACCTTCATGATGGCCATAGGACAAAATGGATCGAGAACAACCACCGGATTGAGTCCACTGAGTTCACCCCTGAGGCCAAGACTTGGCTTTCTATAATATGTAGCCGAATCATCCCTTCAAGGAATGAGACCAATGTGTCTCCAGACAGAGTCTTATTGATTTGTGCTATCATGGAGGGACTTCCTATTAATGTTGGCCGGATTATTGTACAGCACATGCAGGAGATGGTCATTAAAGGTACAAAGACTCTTCCTTTTCCTTCTTTGATCACTTACTTGTGTCAAACAGATGAGGTGGACCAAAAAGAGGGGGACAACATGAAAAATCCTGAAAAGCTGATCCATCCACCCAAAAAGAAGGGTCCAAGGCATGTGATGAAGAAAAGAAAGATTGGTGTATAAGATCCAACATTTGGTACATTCACTGAGGGTAGTGCTTTACGAGGCTCAGACTCTACCTCCACTTCTGCTAGGCCACTATTGAGTGCACCCACCGCACTAGTCCACATATTAAGATAGGTGCATGGCTTAGATGCACGGATCCACTCACATATTCAGGAGATAGTGTAGCGCCTTCCCACTGGACCTGGAGAGAGCTCTTCGACCTCAGCTACTGTTTCTTCCACCTTGTCTACTTTAGTGCATGATCAGCAACTTCTCAAGGATAGGATGGTTAAGACAGAGAGGAGGCACAAGAAGATGAAGGAGCATGAAAAGAAGAAGACCAGATTTCCGAACAAGATGATGGAAATGCTCTGGAAGTTCTATGGTTCAGGTGATGATGCTGATGATGTCCTTTCAGACCTTGATACCTCCACTTCTAAGTGAGATTATTTTAGGGAGCCCTCGTATTCTCTTTTGAGTGTCGTACTGTGAAGACATGGTTGCATTTTTAGTTGGGGGTGCCTCCTTGTTGGGCTTGTTTTGATTTGTGATGGATTGGTTTGTGATTTTGTGGATGGTGTTCCCTATCCAGGCTTTTATTGATACTATATTGGAATAGTCAATTTTATTTTTGTTTCTTGTAGTTAGCTTCTTTGTTTTATTTTGATATAGAGATGTTGAGTGACGATGCCTAATGATGGATAGAGTGATGACTTTCTTAAGGGAAAATCACCATTTTGTTGTGAGTATGTTGATGTGCTATGTGTGTGGTGAAGTCTGAGTAGCCGGTTCCGAAGAGATGCATGAATTTGCCCAATGATGGATTGGTTTACGGCTCTCTTAAGGGCAAAATTGTCATCTTTTTGGGAGGTTATGACTTAGTTGGTACTAGGAATATAGTCATGCATTGTGGAAAAAATTTGAGCATGCCCCTTCAATTTAAAATGCATGTTGTGAATGATTTAGTGACAACTCTTGTCACTCGTTTTGTGGCTTTTGATTCGTTAGTGGTTTGAAAGTTCGATGCCATTTGTACTTGAAAGGGAAAGAGGTATTTAAATCATCTTGATTGATCTACATGCCTTGTGTGGTGAGTAGTTGAAATAATCCCTTGTATTCACTTGTGCTACCTAGAACTTGCCCTGTTGTTCTTGAAATGTTGGTGTTGTTTGAGTTTGGTTGGAGAAATGACCTTAGGCATTCTTTGTGATTTTTTTTGAAGTCCACTTGACCTAAAAATCCTACCTTTGCGCTAAATGTATCCCTTGTTGTCCCCTTTGAGCTTAATACCATCTTCTTGGCAATCTTATTACAAGCCTTACCCACTTTGAAAAAGTAATCCTTTTTTGAACCCTTCCCTCCTTGAACTTGAGAATTTTAAAAGTTGAGGCTAAAAGCCTAAGTTTGGGGGTGTTGTTGGAAAACCATAGAGGAGATGCTTATCACATGAGAGCTTGATTTTGAGAAATCTAAAAAAAAGAGGAAAAAGTTTTGAAGGAAGAAAAGTCTTGAAAAAGAAAGAAAGAAAGTGAATAAAAGAAATTTGAATTCTCCTAGGTATAAAATTATTGCATGTGGGGCATCTAGTTGTGAAATGGGAAAAAGTGTGCATTGGGTTGAAAAATAAAGAAAAGTGGTGAAATTGGGAAATGAAAGAATTGATGTGTGTAGTGTTCAAGGAGGGTGTAGTCACTTTTACCCAAAGATGGATAAAGTCCTTTGTGATCTCCAACCAGATGAAATCGAGTCAATGATGATTGAAAATAAGGGCAAACCTATGTGTGGTATTTGTGTTCATAAGATGCTTCTTTGTAAGTGTGAGTGTGAGTGTGAGTGTTTGTACCTTTGTCCCTTGTCTTGTAAACATTTTGTGAGTATTTTGGGACATTTTCTTTCGTTTGAGGGCATGTAAATTGAGAGAGTGGTAATTTTGAAAAATCCTTAATGAGTCAAATGAGCATGTGAAGGAACTAATGAGTTGAGTCACTTCTTGAATTTGAGTTGTTTTCACTTAATTATTATTAGTTCTTAGCATATGATGTGAGAATGAAGGGGAAGTCTTTTGTGAAATTTTTGCATGTGGACTATTTGTTAGTACCAACCGAAGCCATTACCTTTTTGCTTAATTGAAAAAGGTGAATTTGATATGTGGTGTTGTGACTGAAGTAACTGCCTCTTGTTGTTTGAATTTGTTTTACTTGAGGACAAGTAAAGTTTTTAAGTTGGGGGTGTTGATGAGTGGGAGATTTTTACTCGTTTGAGGCTCTTTTCTTATTAGTTTTGGCTTGCTTAGGTGAAAATTGGTGCTTTTAATATGGTTTTCTACATATTTGCAGGAAAATAAAGTGAAGAGTTGATTTAGAAAAATTTGAAGAAACCAAGTGAAATTGAGGCAAAAAGAGGACAAAAAGATGAAAGTTGAACTGGCAAGTGATTGGTCATCGCGATAGCGCGGTAAACGGGTTACGATCGCGATCAATAGAAATCACAATTCTTGCAATTGCGTGGTCAGAGATCACGATCGCGTGACTCAACTTCACTACCCATCGCGATCGAGTGTGTTATTTGTCGCGAACGTGAAGAGAAACTGTCAGGCGCGGTTGGGCAAAACTAAAAAATCAATTTTTGATCCCAAAACACCATTTTATACTCATAGACGGCCATTGAAAAGATTATCTTATCATTATCTTTCATTATCTAGATTATTATTCATAGTACATAGTGCATAGCTTAGGGTTTTGAGCTTGGATAACAAGTTTCCTAACAATTCACATTTGGATTTGAAGATTGAAAGATTAATTGTAGTAGTTTCTACTCCTTCACTTCCTTGCTTTGTATTGCTTGAATTGTAGGTTTAATTGATTATTTGGAAATGGGGTTTTGTACTAGAGATAGACAAATCTATTGGGTTGTTAATTTTCATTCTATTGATTTTGTAATTGATTGATTGCTTCCATTTATGATATGGGTTCAATTTGATTATCATGTTTTGATTCATGATTTGAGAGTGCACACTCAAATCTAGCTTAGATCTTCATGGTTTGCTTGAGAAATAATTTATGAAGTGGGTAATTGAATTGATAATTACATATTAGCTTTGATTCCTAAATTTGCTTGAGAAAAGGATTTGGGATTTCATTGTTGAATACTAGATTTTCTTGAGAAAGAAATCTATATTAAGATTTTGGGTTGCTTTGTATGATGCATAGGAGTATCCGAGAGGAACACCTATGATAAGCAAATGTGTGATTGAGAAATACGTGTTTGTGCTGGAGAAAAATCTAGTCTACCCATTGATAAATGAATTTGCATGATATTGAGTTGCAATGGATCGTTTGAATGTCAATTAGCTTCCCATTTCCCAAACTCCTTTAATCCCTTGCTTGAAAAGATCTTTGCCCCCATCATTAGTTGTTACCAAAATCTACTTCTTATTATAATTTTGTATTGTTCGTTAAGATTCAAACTAGTAGCTTGTACTTCTTTAGTTTTTCAATTGCCAATATATTGTTCCTTGTAGGATTCGACCCCGACCTCATAAGTTGGGTTATTAGATTGTTAATGACCGCTTACTTGTTTATTCGTTTTATAAGTAATTTCATTGTTACCACTCATTCACTTCATGTGAATTTAACACATCTCTATATTTTCTAATGTATAAAATTTCCATACATTTCAAATTTATTTATTTATTTATTTATTTATTTTATTGTATGATAAATATATTACTATTAAATTTATTCCATACATATTCTATGCGCATAAATGGCATACCTTATATTTTGCTCTTTTCCTCAAATTAATGAAAATTTACTTATCACAAATTTTAAACAAATAAATGAATAAAATATCCCCAATTATTTTTCTAAATTGAGTTTAAGAACTATCTTCGGATAGGCTCTGAGGGGTTCTTAACACCTTCCCCTTGAGTAACCAAAACCCTTACCTAAAATCTCACTGGTTCAGCAAATCAAAACAAAGTTTACATTTATAATTTTCAAAAAATAATTTTTCTAATCTTTTCCTTAAAATTAGGTGGCGACTCTAAATAATTTTAAAAATCAGATAGTCATTTCATGTTGCAAACTGTTTCGACCAGTTTGAAAATGGGGTGCGACACACTTGTATCTTGAAAGGAAGACGACTCAACTTGAATATAACATGTCACTTAGAGGGAGGTGACAACCCAACATGTCTCTTGAAAGGCAAACGATCCAACTTGAACTAAACACGCTACTTAGAGGGAGGTGAAAACCTAACGTGCCTCTTTAAAGGCGAACGACCCAAATTGAACTTGATATGTCACTTAGAGGGAGGTGACAACCAAATGTGTCTCTTGAATGGCAGACGACCAAACTTGATTTTAACATGCCATATGGAGGGAGGTGACAACCCAATGTATCTCTTGAAAGGCAGACGACCCAACTTGATTTTAACATGCCACTTAGAGGGAGGTGATAACCCAATGTGTCTCGTTAAAAGTGGACGACCTAACTTGAACTTGATATGTCACTTAGAGAGAGGTGACAACCTAATGTGTCTCTTGAAAGGCGGATCACCCAATTTGAACTTGATATGAATGGTGTATCACAAAATCTTCAATAACAATGCTAGTAGCAACTGTAACATAAATGCAACATAAACTATGCAAACATGGCCTTAAATCAACAATGAACAAGGTGATGACTCAATGCGTTATTTCGAATATAATAATATCCTGAATATAGAAAAGTGCCAATTTAAATGGAACAATATATCAATTTTTAAAAGTGTCATTTTGAACGACATGACAAACAAATTTAAAAAGTACCATTTTGAATGACATGACAAACAAATTTAAAAAGTATTATTTTGCCTGAGATACCAAACAAACTTTTAAAAGATGTCATGGTATGATGATCTAAAAATGTAATTTTAATAATAAATTATTCAAGAAGTTGTTTTGACAAGTATTATAAGGTGGGTGTCAACCCATTTTTATTTTTTGAACAATGAAACATGTTTTAACAGTAGCTAGCGCCAACAATAGTACTATTGCATAGATATTTTCACAATACTTTCTCATTCAACTGAGATTGTCTTCGAGGTAATTCCTATGGCTTCAAATTATACCTCAAATGTACTTAAGTAACGACAAGATCCATTCATCTTAATACAAACAAAGGCGTTGAACTAGACCTAACATCATGTTTCAAGTGCCCTCACCACAAAGAAAGTCTCAATTTGCACACATTTAAAGTGTTTTAAATTGAGGACATTTTGTGAAGTATGCTCACATTCAAAATAATATTCAATGCATGCAATTATGATACCATAGGTTTGGCCTTCATGTAAATCTCCATTAATGTGAGAACATTTGGAACGAAATTATGTAGGACTTGTTAATGGCTTGTAATGTAGTCTTAGGGATAAATAGGATATTCATTTAGAATAAAAGTGACTTAATCCATTCTTGAGCATTGCACTGAATTTGTGCTTTCAACGTTTGTTTCACTTTTAACATTTGATTATCTTTGTTGTCCCTCCCTTTTGTACTTTTTAAATTCTTTTGAAGCATTGCTTGTTTGAGTCTTTTTCACCATCTCATCATCTTTTGAAGTTTTTGCTATTTGTTTGGAGTGTTCTTCTTTTGTTGAAATTTTGTTTGCTTGAACTTGTGGGGAATTTTCAACTCTTTCTTCTTTCTTTTGAAGTCATTTTTGCATCCTTGACTTTCAAGGTTTGCAATTTTTGTCTTTAATTTCTTTGTACTTTGAATCTTTTTTTATAACTCGCACATCTTCATTGCGCTCAAGAAGGTCAGGCCAGCGGGATAGTGTATATAAGCACTCAAAAAGGATATAAGTTTTAAATGTGGTTTTCCGAAGAAAAGGCTTTAGGCTCAAAGTAAGGACATGCTAAGAACTAATGTAATATGGTAGGCTTTGAAAGGCACAAACGGGTCAAAGAAGACCTACAATCATTTTTCAATCAAATATTACGCAGGATTTCTCCATAATAAATATTTAGGCCAAATTCTAGATCAATACCGCAACATAATTGAATTTAATTCAAAACTCACCACACAATGCACAGAAAATGATGAGGCTAATTTTGTTCTCATCATGAATACATGCAAGAGAAAATTTTCAAATGTAACAAAAGTCAATATAAAAGGTACCAAAAGATTTTAAGGTTTACCACGAAGTCAGTCCTCTCCGTTGTATTGATTGTTCTTTCATATGCACACTTTAACTGCTTGGCACCAAGTCAAAAATATGATTCTAACAATATAAAACCATTTTTAAAAAATATTTTGAATAAAGAATACCGAACCCAGTCTACGTATCTCATTGAGATTAGAATCAAGTGTGCTTAATTCATGCAGATATGATATAAAACATATATTTTGAACAAAAAATACATTTTTTAAAAGAAAAAATAGCCGAAATGAAAAACCAGTAAGTCACATTGAAAGGCAGGAAACCCAAACTTTAAAAATGTCAAGATTTTTTTTTCATTTTTGAAGGAATGTAAGACAAAGAAAATAAAAAAGATCTACTGAATATATAATCATGTACAAAAACTAATGCAAAGGTTTAGACAAATTTGGGGCGATGCGTCACAAGTTTGGTGTTTGAGTGCAGCCTTTATGGAATTTTTTAAGCTTCAACAAACTCTAGTATTCAATCTTGTAGAAAATTTCTTCCTTGTGGAATTTTTTGAGACCTTCTCAAAATATTTTGCCCAAGTTTCCATTGTAAAAGAATGAAATGCTACAAGTAACATGACCGAGTCGTTATGACGCCTACATATCCCGTTGAAGTAGGATTCGGGTCAAGCATAGTTCAAACTAATGTGAATGGCAAAATGGAGATTTGAACTCAGATCATGGATGTTCAGTCATTACTGGATGGTTGAAACCTGTGGCGGAGCCAGACATTTTACGAATGGTGTGCAAAATTTAAAGAAGCAACTAACAAAAAAAATTTGGCGAGTGAGTTGATGACATCCATCTTGCTCAACCTGGTGACTTTATCATGAACGACGCCAATAATTTATTTTCCACTAAATACAAATCCTCTAAAAAAAATTTCTTCAATTTGTATTGCTTTTAGTTTTAAAAATACAAGGCAAATAGTATAAACTAAAATAATAATTTTATAATGGATGGATCGAGAATTTTTACTAAACACATATCATACCTTCAAAAAAAAACACTAATTTATCAAATTTTTACTTAAATGTAAGTTATTTTTTATCTTCAATTTTGTTACTTCTTAATTTTTATGGGTTAAATTTCTTGTGTTTTGCTAGAAAATGTGGGAAAATCCTAATCAAAGGTTTCAGATTTTGGTTAGTTCTCCTTATTCACCTAAAAATTATTGAAGAAATTAACTCGTTATTAAATTTTTTCAGTCCAACCTCCTAATAACATACATAGGAGGAGAGTGAAAAGTAAAAAATGCTCCCAAGCACCAGTCCAGAGGTTTTAAAAAAAACCCTCAACCAGACTCTCTCCCCCCCCTCTCTCCGGTGGTCCTTCTGACCATCAAAAACCTACCAGTTTTGTCTTTCTTTCTTTCCAAGCTTTAGACGATGGAGAATATCATATATTTCACAGTGGGTTTCAAATCCTTTGACGTCGAAAAGATCTCAGGGACGACAGGAATTTGATACGAGTGGACTGAGAGAAGCAGAAATGCCATTACAAGGACATCCTTAAGAAAGAGATCCATGGAATGGATAGTCCAGATCCTCAAAGAAGCATCTAAGACGCAAGGAAACATAGTTCCTAGATAGAAGAAGACAGAATCTTTGTCGGAGATCTTCTATGCGCATACTATAATAAGTTTGGAAGATACATCAGCCTTTTAAATTTAAGGGGGAAAAGGAAATCAGTTCTCATTATTCCAGAAATGACTCTCAACTCTGGATGGGTGGATATAGCAGAGAAGTTGGTGGAAAGTCAAATTGGGATCATCCAATTTTTGGTTTGATAATTGGACCAAACAAGGTACTTTATATTATGTGGAAGGAGATAATGATAAGGAAGAGGAAATAGAAGTAAGAGACTTCACTATAGCAGGGGTATGAAGCAAAGAAAAGTTATTAGCAAACATCTCAGAGGAAATGACTGAGCATATAGTTGAGAATATAAAACTACCAGGCAGAGAGGATATAATCGATAGAATATGGTGGATGGGGAGCACTAATGGAAAATTTTCAGTCAAATCAGCTTTTGAGTTGATTAGATTGAAAAAGGAGAAGAAGGATTGGGGGAAATGGATATGGTTGAAAGGGATGCCTAGAAAATTGAGTTTTTTCCTATGGAGAGTGTGACACATAAGGATTGCCACATATGACAATTTGAAGAGAATGAAATTGAATATAGAATCTAGATGTTGGTGCTGCACAGAACATCGGGAGCAAACCATGTCTCACCTTTTACTAACAACTCCCATAGCTCGAAAGCTATGGAAGCATTTTGTTTCTTGTGTAGTTATCAAGGTGGTAGGACAGCATCTTCAACAACTTGTTATAAAATGTTGGAAGATAAAAGGAAATGCAAAAATCACAACAGTATACAGAGCTCTGCCAACAGTGATCATGTGGGAACTATGGAAGATGAGAAACCCCAGAAGACATGGAAAGGACATCACTTTGAAAAAAATTATCCATCATTGCCAAGTTACACTTCAAAGACTAATAAAGGTGAACTACTCTTGGCTATATGAGCTCCCTCATAATGGAATAGATTAGTAACCTTCATGGAGAGTTACAAATCTAAGATTTTCTACCATATAGTCAAATGGAAAGCACCTAATGTTAGTTGGATAAAGTGTAACATTGATGGGGCAAGCAGAGGCAATCCATGAGAAAGTTCTTATGGATTCTGCATTAAAAATAGTTTTGGGGACATTATCTATGCTGAAGCACAACCACTTGATTTAACAACCAATATGATAGCTAAGGCAACAACATTATTTAGGGCTATATCTTATTGCAGAACAAAAAATTGGAATAACATAATTATAGAGCCAGATTCTCTTAGTCTCAATAATATGTTAAAGGAATTATGGAATAGTCCTTGGGAACTGGTAGAGATGATAGAGTAAATCAAGCAGCTAATGAAAAACACAGGAGCAATAATTCAACATACTTTCAGAGAAGCGTATTCATTAGAAGATCTATTGGCTAACAGTGCTATCACACAACAAGAAACACTGCAATATCATAGTTTTCTGGAGCTACCTACCAAAGAAAAATAATAATCAAGATGGAAAAAAGATAGATACCACGGATCAGAATTAAAAATAGAGAAATCAACATCAGTCATGAATAATATTTTCAGGAAGCTAAATCAGCATTATTCATGTCAGATAGGAATTTCAGAACCTAAAAACCCAGAAAATCCGCAAGGATGGAGTTTGAGAGCATCAAAGCGCGCCATTTAATCAACTGCAAAAATGAGCGTAGTTCAAATAAAGCTTATTCTTTCACCACAAAGAGGATTTAATCGAAGAAAGACAAAGTACTAAAGTTTCTTTGGTTTTCTACTAACTATGAAATCAATAGAAGAGAAAAGGAGAGATTGATTGAGCAACTCTTGAAAGATGCAATTCTTTAACGCCTTCAGATTGATCACAATGATTGATCACCCAGATTTGAAGAAGTTTTAGCTACGGATTTGGCTACAACACCATCAATGTTTCAGACAATGATGTAGAGAAGAGAAGTTGAAACCTCATTTAGGAAACATCTCTTGATTTTATTTGATTTTTGTTGGGTTAGGGCACTTTGGGTCCTAACCTTTTGTTATTGATTTTTTTCCTTTTGATTATTAATAAAACGGGTCAACTGACCCATATTTGAGTTTTAAAAAAAATCTAAATTAAGGTTTCAATTGAAATTTAATAATTATAGTTTGTCTTAAGTTATGTGATATACTTTCTTTTTTTAGTCTATTTAAAAAACAATGAGTATTGTTTAACAATTAAAAATAACTTAATTATAAAATTACTTTTTTATCCTTAATAAAACAATTTGACACTATACAAATAATTAATAGTATCATATAAATTAGGGAGGAAATAGTACTATCTAAGGGGTCGTTTGGTGTGATGGATAAGAGGAGTTAATCCCAGAATAAATTTTGAGTGTCATTTAATTCCTTTTTTGGTTGCAAAGACTGGGATAACTTATCCCAGTATTAACAATTAGTCCTGGAATAAGTTATCCCTACCTTTAGGTGGAATAGTAATACCGGAATAACTTATCCCGGGATAAAAGGATAAAATGACAAAGTATCCTTTCAAACCTTTTTTATACATTACTTTTCATATCATGTATATTCATATTATTTTTAATACCATGTATAATATTCACAACCTTCACTATTCCTTATTTTTATTATAATTCTTCATATTTTCCATTAAAAAATGATCCTATATAAATATATAATTCTTGTTTATGAATTTATTTCACTAATCCTTATGTTTATTTTTATTTTTATTTCTCTACTATTGAATTACATATTTTTAATTATATATTCTTCTAGAAACTTAAAGGTTTGTATTTTATATAGTATAACTTACATAAATCTTATAGTGTTAAGAGCTAATTACATTATTTCCCTACTCTTTTCCAAATTACAAAAATCCCTTAAAATTTAGGATTTCGGATACATCACTAGACTTCCGGACACATCACTGGACTTCCGGATACATAGGTGAGGGATGTATCCAAGAGGGGACGGATGTATCAGAGAGGGGATAGGACATTTTGGATACATCACTAGACTTCCGATGCATCAGTAGACATCTGGATACATAGGTGAGGGATGTATCAGAGAAGGGAGGGATGTATCAGAGAGGGGAGGGATGTATCCAAGAGGGGGATAAGGATGTATCAGCAAGAGGAGAGTGTTGTATCCGAGAAGGGATTTTTGAAATTTATTTAAATGGTAGGAAATTTTAGAAATAATGGTAAAATAAGATGTGTATTAAGGTAATTTTTCCTTTTATATATCAATTAAAACGGAGATAACTTTAATATTTTATAATTTAAGAGTGATGTATGCTTAAATGAAGTGATATAAATCATAAATTTTTGTTTACTTTAACAAACTTAAGATGAAAATTTTATTTTTAAGCTAAATAAGATGAAAGTTTTTTTCTTAAACACATACGATACAATCATGGAAATGCACACACAAAACTAAGTTAAATAAGTTGAAAGTTTTATTTTTAAGAATGAATAACTAAAGCTTGTAAATAAAATATAAAAACTAAATAAAGTGAAGGATATTTTTGTAAACAAACAACTTAATCTTAGAATTTATTCAATGCATATTATTGTGAATACAATAAAGCAAATCGTTAATAAGAAATAATCTCATCATAACGTGTATTCAAACCAAACGACAACTAATAGTACTTAAGGAAAAAGTCAAATAGTGGACCCACAAAATTTACGTGAGTTTTGACAAACAAATGAAGTTAAAAGAAGTAAGATTTCCCTACGAAAGGTATTCACTTGCACACCTTTGATTGGCTATAGCTCCGCCCCTGAAAGGCATATAAAAATGCAATTTAATAGAAAATGATAATTTAATCAAATTGAAACTATATTTTGAATATATCCAACGGATAATAACAAAACAATGATAATTGAAATTAACTAAAATAATCAAATTGAAACTATATTTTGAATATATCCAACGGATAATAACAAAACAATGATAATTGAAATTAACTAAAATTCAAAATTAACCGATAAAAATCCTAATATTTTGAGAAACAATAATAATTATTGATAAATTGTATTAAAAATACATTTTTGAACTATTTAACGAATAAAATACTTAAAAGTATTAAAAGCGAAAATGTGGTGTGAACAACCACATCACTTGGCACCTCAAAACATTGTTATCACATTGGTTTGTTCTAGTTATCCGAGTAATTTGATGTATAGGTAGCCGCCAAGAACATGTATAAATATGAAAAATCCCACAGTATTTGGATAGAGTTATGAGATAATTAAACTAAAACCATTCGCATGTTTAGGTTATCACAAAACAGAGTTAGGAAGCTATTTATATTTGGAAAATTTTCATAAATAGCTATGGTTTGAAATATAATAGACCTCCTTAACTAGAATTTATCTATTTATGTAGCATAACCATAATTTTAATGGCTAAAAACCGAATCTCGTTTGTATATTTTTGTTATTATTTATTAATTATACAAATTGATTATTAAGTTGGTTTAATTAATTGAGTGCAATTTTGGCTATAGAGAAAGGAAACGATATCTTAAATAATGGTAATTATATCTAATTAGAATCCTTACCAAATATGACTTATCCATCTTTTATGTCTCAATTAATTTTAAATATTCGTATTTCACTTTTTTTTGGTGTGAATTCATGTGCTATTTGCCGTTTTTTGCTTTTATGAATTACTAAATTATTTATTTCTGATTCATATTTCTATAGTTGGAATTTTTTGAATATTGATTACTTCTTGAATATGATATGAAAGTGGTCACTATGAATTTTAATATACAAATTATTTAATATATAATTTATTCAATAACATATACATTTTGATTTAATTCAAATACAAATACAATTAGGATAGACAAATCAATTGTATTACTATATACAACACATTTTATACAAACATCATTTATATATACAAATTATAATGAATTTTAATATACAAATTATTTAATATACAATTTATTCAATAACATATACAATTTGATTTAATTCAAATACAATTAGGATATACAAATCAATTGTATTACTATATATAACACAGTTTATACAAACGTCATTTATATATACAATTTGCTTGTAAACATATACAAAATGATATAAATAAAATTCAAAATTCGTCATTTATATATACAATTGGCTTGTAAACATCATATTTTGTTACAGTCAAATTTTTAATTTTCATGTGATTGAATGATATAAGGGGAGTTGAGAGATTTTAGGAGATGAATTGGTGGTGTAATAAGAGAGAGTGTTTTAATTTGTATAAAAGGAGAAGATGGAAGTGATACAAAACGTGCGACCCGAAGCATAGCCATTTTCTTTAGATATAACTGTAATTCATAAATAAATCAAATTGTAGTTATAGAGCATAATTAGCGCACTAGGATAATTATAGATGTACGAAAACCTTGTAGTCATTTGCTCAGGAACGCCAGTTTCTCTCAGTGTTAAGAGCAGATCATCAATCAATCATCCACAATCCCTGGGGCGCGGGTGGGAAAAGGACATTTCAGAGACTTATAGGCAGTAATTTGGTAACAGAGCTTGCTAGAAAGTAGCTAGTTAAAAATTCTTGTTCAACACATTGTCTACATCACAACTCATACACTAAAAAAAATGACAGTCTAGCAATGCCCAAAACTGGATATACAAGTAATTCTGCATTCCATGGTAATCAGAGCAGCCATCATTTGCTTTGGTTTTTCAGCGTGTCTGTCACTCTCTTCAGAAACATATTGATGTCAAGCTGCAGTTGAGACATGGCAAAGATTACACCATTCACATGATCGATGAGATAAGAGGCATCAAAGGAACGACATGCAACTGTCATCAATTTTGAGGCTTTGAAGGAGAAGGGGACGATGGGGGCTTCAAATCTGGATACTGCGACATAGATAAACAAATAGAGTCAATATTTCATGAGCCTAAAGTTGTTCCCAGCTAAAAGCATTTTGACGGTTCTGTGCAAAGAGGAGAGACAAAAAGAAGCTTTGCAGAACCATTCTTAGCATTAGTACATGACCTAAACTGACTGGCAGTAACAAAACAGAGAAGGAAAGGAGACACTAGAATTAAGCATTCCCCTTTGGTGAGTTTGGCACTGTCAAACTGCTGCCTACCCTGAGATTTGTGCCAGACTCCCAAAAAGAGAACCACAAACTAAAGCATAAAATGAATCCATCGCAGTGTCTATGAGACAGCCAACTTGGATACTGAAGACGCAAATGGCACGTAGATATATTCAAGAATCGTCTCAAACACCCTTCCACTACTCCTGAGGTGTAGTAAGGAATAAAGATAGTCATTTAATAGCTTTGCAATCTCAGACACTTGCTCATGGTCATGGACGTGTAATCAAGGAGGGACAGTGTGCACTTATATGTGTGCAAGAGAGAGAGAGAGAGATCATACATTTGGATATGGGGATGATGACCTAGGACCCCATTTTATTGCTGAGGGTGAGTCAGCAGACTTCTTAATGGGACCATTGCTTATCTGCTCAACTTGGGTAACACCTATAGCAGATGGAGATTGACTATTAATTTCATTTGCTTGAATCACCCCATTATTGCTGTCTTGCGGTTGCAACCCTTTAACCTTCTTCTTGGGATAGATATGAACAGATGGAGGGAGAAGGGTTTCTTGGATCTCCTGCAAAGTAAAAATAAACATTTTAACTGACCAAGATGAAATTATCTGTGCAGGTTTCTGATAACTATAAACATTGTGCTTCTGATTTCATTCCAAGACCAGCAACACAAAGAAAGCGCCCAAGGAAACATTTATCAGAGTGTCAATTAGGCCAGGTCGATGCAGTTATCACAACCCAAACACTATTTGAGTCTCTTATCATTTGAGAAACAACAGAATTCTATGCAAAGAATGCATATAGGCAGATCATTTCAAAGCTTAATTACGGAAAACGATACAGTTGAACATGAATGAAGAGATATATCATCACAACTCAAACTACTTGGAAGAAAGGAAGAATACCTGCCATCCTTTCTTGCCTCTTATCCCACCTCGAATAGCATAAGCCTCTTTGAGACCATTTTTGACCAATAGTTCAGCCACTTTAATCGAGTTCCCATCAAAACTACCTTCCACATCAAAGAAAGATATCTGTCAAACTCTTTGAACTACTCAAATAGCCAAGTGTTACTCGTCACTATCTGCTATTACAGAAGCTAACTTTAGAAGTATCCAGTGTTTGTCAGAGCAGAGGGCATAAAGGAAACTCTCAAGTGAGAGATATTCAACAAATGCATGTTTATCAAGAGGGAAACGTAATTATTCTGTCTTCTTCTTTGCAGTAGCTATCTGATTGTAAAACACAGCTATAAAGCTAATTAGGCTGCCATCTTGGTAAGCAAAAACCCTCATTACCCCCCAAGGAAATCATCAGATAGAAGGTGAGGTAACTTAAAAAGGAAAAAATTTAGGTGAAAAGGGCATTTACACCTGCCACTACTTGGACAACCAAGAAGCGTCCCAATCGCAGCTCCACCCACCCCTCCTGCATCTACATATTACTTGACTGATTTGACAGCCTCATGGCATCCAGAGGAAATAGGTGCAAGCATCCTTGTCAACCCAGTAATATGGCCGGATTGCTAGAGTCATGAAGAAGAGACATTGGAGCAAATCCAAATCTATCCATAACGTCCTCGACTAACCATAAAGGTAATGGGGTAAGTTGATATTATAGAATATCTTACTTAACAATAACAATTGCGCTTTTTATAACAACATTTTTATAACAATGGCATTCAAACCAATTTGCAGGCACGGAAAATAGCACTGTATAAGAATAAGTTTCTAGGTCTCTCTACATGTGTATACTCTATAAATGAAGCAAAATAAACAAGAGAGAAGATTCTCATATATATTGGTTCAAGGATTGAATGTTGAACACACTTACTTGTCTATAACACAAAGCTTAGTATTTTGTGGGTCGTTTAAATTCTGAAAGACCCTCTTGACAAAGGCATCTTCATCTCCTTGGCGGAACTGAGCCTGCATCACACTCTTATTGAACATTCTCAAACTGGGAGAAGGCAAATAAGCTAAGCTCTTGCTATCCCGAATATCTAAAAGCTGGCAAGTGGGGTCATAACGAAGCTTTGCAAATGCATCAATGGCTGAGATGAACTTATACTTTTGCAAGTACTCTTCGGCTAATGGGATAAGAACAAGCCAGATAAACGTAACCCCAGCAACAAAGAATGGATACTTAGTGAAAAATTCATCAATAGAGACCAATATTGCTTCTAGGTTGAGTTTAGTTGAAGTGGGTATTGTAGTTTCAGAGGCAAGGGAATTAAGAGGGAAAGAAAGACTCATACATAGGAAAGATAGGTAGAATTTGGGAGAGATTTGTTGGAATAGATGAATTGGGGCTTCAACGTGTGAGAGATTTCTTGTTTTAGGGGAATTCAATTGGATTGAATTGCAGGGGACTGTGGGATAAGATCTGGGAAGAGTGAATTTGGGAGAGCATCTGTGGGTTTCTTGGTGTTTTTTCACAAGTAAACAAGTTGAAATGCCTATAGAAAGAGACTCCATCAGATAGAGAGAAGTTTGAGATTTGGCAAGGCAGAGAGAAGATAAGATGTGCCGCCATTTATAACGCTAAATAATTTCTTCCGTCTATTTTAACATTTCAGAAAATATAAAACATTTTGTAATTTTGTAATTTTAAATTAAATATATGTCAAATTTATTAAAATATTTTTTAATTTTATGATCTTAAATAAGTTAAGTGAAAATTTGATATCAAAGAATTGATTAAAAAAAAAAATTTCTAAACGGACTAAAACCAATGGATTTATTTTAAGCCTTTTCTCTATTGTATTAGTATCTTTATCTGCACTCTATCCCGAGTGCTACTTTTCAGTATATATTGAAACAAATCCCCACTTAAATCATATTTAAAAACTTTACAAGTCATTACTGCCAATTAGAAGTTTCTTAAAATTAGAGTGTATAAGGGTGATAATTTTGATGAAAAATTATGCAAGTATAATTAATTAAAACTTCAACCTTGCCAAGTTGAAAATAGTTTTTTCATGATAAATTTGTATTCACATAAGTTTAGTTCAGGTCAGCTAACAAAATGAACGTTTTATATTATTAAGTAGAAAAGGCAGCAACCACATTTTGTTATCAACGAATTGACATGTCATATTTGGTAGAGGCCTATGCCAAAGAAAAAAAACAGAAATATTGGCATGGGATAATGCGATTTTTAGGAAACAGTTATTTTCAGAAACAAGTGAATTACAAATTAAAGCAACACAAATACTAATCTTGTTGTTCAACTTTGTCATGTAAACTAATATAGACATGATAAACGAAGTAAATATGTTCCACAAATTGTAAAGCCCCTATAGTCAACTTTCACAAAATTACCACTTCTCTACTTAAAATCAATCTTTCCTTTGCCTAGTTAACTCTTTGGATGCATTCCTTAAAATGTTCCTTAATAATTCCTTAGTTCCACACTGGAGCTAAGCTTCCTCTTTAAAGCTCAAAAAGGAGAAAACAAAGACAATAAATGTGTGGTTAACTTCAGTATCTATCCATGATCTTGTGTGCACAGAAGAATTTAGCGGCCGGATGTCTACAAATTACCTGCTTTGACAATCGTCATGCCCCTGATAATTTCTTCTCAAACCCTGCAATAAAATCTTCCATGCATGACCTGTATGTTTGCATTCCTGGCACTTTCTTCGCCAGCTCCAAACCCATAGACATCCACCTTTTTGCTTCATCCATTTGCCCCACCCTCACAGGGACACCTGCTCTATTCCATGCTGTCATGGCAAGCCATTTCGCTTCTTCAACCGGATATTCTCCTTCTTTCAAACCCACCATTATTCGATACGCTTGCTTGTACGTTTCCATTGTTGCATCATCATTAGAATCAACTCCATGGATGCTTCTTAGACTAACAAGTTTCCTCACTATGAGTGCCACACTTGCATAATCAGGCGAAGGCAAAGCCAGGAGTGTGGAGAGGCAGGTGCTTAATGCAAAGATGGCTACTTCGTGGTTGGAGCTTGGTCCTTGTGAGGCGTCGATGCCAATCTGAAGTAGATGCTTTGGGTTGCAACATTTTGAGTTTGCAAAGCGCTTTATAAGGAGGAGCTGTTGGCTTCCCGTGTCATCAAGCCTTGAATGTAGATCAAAAGCACACCAAGTGTACACAAACAAGAAATTAGGCTCGATGATGGCCTCTAACTTGTCATACTCTGTTGAGCTTGACATTAACATCTGCATCAACCATCACATGACAATTAAAAACATAGTCTAGAGAAAACCACATCTCAGAGATCATAAACATAAGAGCTCCATTATGTGCGACTGAGTAATCTCCAATATATAAGAACCAAAATAACAAACAACAAAGCAATAAAATGTGAAGGGCAAGAAAATAAATGGAAAAAGAACTATCCTATGATTGAAATTGGTTACCTTTCCTGCTCTGTCTAGCAAAGAAATAGCCTCCTTCACTTCATTTTCCAATAACGTATTAGTTCTTAGCTTCTCATCGGAGATTATTGCAGATACTGTCATAATCAGTGATTTGCAAACCATTGCATGGTTACCTTCTTTCTCTTCATCAATTGAAGCACCATAAAACTCTGAAGCCAATCTAAAGAACTCTGCACAAATTGTATATTGGTTCTCCTGTCCTGTTTTAACCCCCAAATTCCATGCATTCACTGAAAACCAATTTCTTTCTCTTCTTCCAATCTCACCTTTCCCAAAAAAATTCTCAGCACTCATCTCACGTAGCCGCGAATGAACTCGTTTCATCTGCTTTAGGATATCAGAATCATTCTGAGGATCCTGAGCTAAAATCGTGACTAAGGTCCTGAAAACTACAACCTCAGTTGTTGGCATCTGTTTCCCTGTGGAGTAGAAATTCAAGAGAAGTGACAGAGAAGAAACAGCAACTGGTAGACAACGGCAAGCAATAGCTTCGTGAGCTGCTAGAGAGAGGAATTCAGTGGTGAAGTCAAGGCAACTTGGCAATGCCTGCACCTGAGTGATAGCACCATCGCATTCGTTCTTTTGCAGGTAGATCTTAAACTGTAACATCCATACATATCTCAAATTTACATAGCCAAACAATAAGGAGCATCAACTAAATACACAGATTTCAGATAGGGGACAGAAACCACACCTTCAGGAAGGCACTAGCTATATTCGGTTCAAGCTGTGAAAGAAGAAAAAGTATCAGATCAAGTTGATGAAAGCAGATGTGCTTAATATATTGAACACACCTTCTCTGCCTCATTTATGTATTCTTGAGCACGATCAAGCTGTGAAAGGCCCATATAGCAGAGACATAAAACTCTAAATCCCTTTGCTCTGAGATTTCTGCTCTCTATGTCAGAAGGGACATAAAGCATAGATTTTTCAAATATATCAGCACTGGTCTGGAGATCTTTTGATCGGAAGTGTTCTGCTGCACTGTGGAAGAAGCAATAGTAGATGTTAAATGATTCATCGAAAGCAATGCCCTTTATATATACATTTGCAATGACGTAAAAAACCAGAAAGAAGGTTTGCTGAATGCTTTCTTTTTTCTTTTTTATGTATGCCCATTCTTTGGTAAGCCTTAAACAATAATGACAGGCTGCCAGAAGCTTGCCATTTTTAATAAAATAGTTATGCTTGTGTCCCAACTAGTGGAGGTCTACCATACGAATCCTTAATAATCATTCGGCTACGTTTTGATAGTAATGCATAAATGAAATTGAGAAAGCAACTTGTTTTTTTAATTTGCTTGAATTCATGATAACTTCTGAGACTATGAAAGAAGTATTCAGTTGGAAAGCAAACACCATTGAACATACCAGTTCCAGAGAAGAGCATGCATAGCTGTTCTCTCCTTGGAAGCATCATCTCCATTCAAGAGCGTCTGAATCCTGTCATCGGACACCAGGTCCGACACTACCTTTGCCCTCAACCTTGCCTCTTCACCATCACCAGTAGGATCCCCTATTACCTTATTCACGACCCTAATTGCTGCATCAGCACTTACATGACACCTTCCAAGAAGTCCTAAAAGCACTCCCTTCACAGCTGGTGCACCAGCAGCCCCTACAATTTGAAAGTATGACTCGACAGCTGATACCCAAACACCTTCAGGAATCCCCTTATCCACCACCATTCCTCTTAACTCCTTCTCCGCTTCCCCGAACCTCCCCAATCCCAGCCATGCTTTCATTGCCAACACACTAAGACTCGGATGCTGATCCTTCTCACCATCTCTCAAAACCTTTACACATTTCAACACGCTCTCAAATTCATCTCTCTGCAAATGTGATGCCCCCAAAAATCTAAGCGTCTTGGATCTCAATTCCTTCAAAGCTAACGTCTCTCCTGTCCTTTTAACAACTGTCAAACCCCTTTCACACAATTCCAGTGCTTCATTCATCAGTTTCAAAGCTTCATTCACACCAGAAACTTCATTTTTTGAGAGCATAGCTTTTCCAAACATCAAATACTGATTAGCTAAAGCTTTATAGTTCTCTGCAAAAGAGAAGAGCACGTTTTTGGATCGACTCAATAGAGCAATCGCTAAATTTCTATCAGAGACTTCCCAAGCCGTTCGTGATCGAGCAATATTGAGACCTAACAGAAGCTTTTTCTCTTCATATTCTGAAACATTAGTGATGTCAACCTTGGATAACAGATCGGAAGCTTTCTCGAAACAGTAGTTGGCGAGTTCAAATTTTCGAAGGTCATGCCAAATAAGACCGGTTTTATAGAAGAAGGATGCGGATTTAAACGCCGGTGATGGGATACCGGAGACATCAGAGGCGAGGAAGAGGAGGTCGGCTGAAACTTGACGGAGCTTTGCGTGTTCCTCATGGTGTTTTTTAATAGCGGCGGCGTTGGAATTGAAAAGATCGACACAAGCATTCCAAAGGCGGTAGGATAGTTTCCAGATGTGGAGTTTGAGGGAGTTAGGGAAAGGAGAGAGGGAATTGAGCTGAGAAAGGGTACGCCTAAGATGGGTGGAGAAGGAATCCGGCAAGGGAGCAGTCCCAGGTACATGCTTCTCGATATCTTTGATGGATGACTCGATTTGAGAGCATAGTTGATTTCGGAGATCGTCGTGAAGCTCCGGCGAAGAGATATCGTCGATTTTCATCGGGAATTTTGAAATGACAGATTTGTTTTGGAGGGAAATGGGAATAAATTGACCATTTGATACACAAGTCTCATTGTCATTAATCTTTACGTCGGTTCATGTCATGCGCGTTGCTTACCCCTAAAATAAATATCAAAATGAGTTGGTGGGAAAATGGCAACAATGGCTTAGATGGTGTTTGGATTTTTTAAAATTTATTTTTATTTTTTTGGTGATATTTGGAAAAGATAAATTTTATCATAGAGCCACAATCAACAATAATTGTGTGAGGGCTCCATTACTTTTTTGACACTTGGATAGTGGGTCCATTTTCTTACCTTTTTTTAATGTTATTCACCACTTCTCTTCCATTCACTCCTTTTTTTTTCTTTTTTTTTTACTCCTAACAAATATTCAATTCTCAAATACATAATTAAATGATTAATACATTTGATTTTAAAAAATACAGATAAACACATTTTCTATTAAAATAACCTAAACACTTAAAGCTGTCAACATTACAAATAAGCTTATTGTTTAATATCTTTTAATAAACTCAAAATACAAACTAATTTACTTTTGCATATAAACTTATTAGATAAGATTATTTTTATTTTGATTTTGTTTTAAAATTATAGATAATTTTTTTCAACACAACCGTATTTAAAAATAAGAATGACAACGGGGCAAAACAGGGCAGGGGATGAAAGATTCATAAACGCTTTTTAAAAATTTACATGGGTAAGGTGGGTCACAGAGCAAAATTTAAGTCTTTTGTATTAAAACTTGTAATGCTTAATTTATTCTTCAAGAATTAATCAATTAATTTCATTTTTATGTATCTTCACATTCACTTATACTCCCTCCGTTCATTTTTATTTGTCACAGTTTAATTTGGCACACCCGTTAAGAAAATAATTATTGATATAGGTATTTTCCTAAATTATCCCTATTAAATAATATTTTGAAAGATGATTAGGAAAATAAGTATGTAATGCTAAGGGTAAAGCATGGAAAAATTTATTGTTTTTTCTTGATATATCAAAAGTGACAAGTAAAAATTGAAAATCTATTTTAGAAATAAATGACAAGTAAAAGTGAACGGAGGGAGTAATATATTTTTTGCCAACGTTTTCCTATTAAGTATTTTAAAAAATTATAACTAAAAATAAGAAAAATAATTGATAATCTCGGTTAAGAAAATGACTATAGATATATAAACTAAAACATAATAAAAAAGCAATGTAATAATAAATTTGAATTAATTTGATTTTTTTGAAAAATGTTTGTAATTGTAAAGACATTAATTATTTTTTTTTAGTTAATTTGATGCTATTAAAAATGTTGGATAATAAGATTATTTACGTTTTTAGTTATTTTTACAAGAAAGATATTAATTAATATTTTTATTAAATATATCAACTACTTAAGAAAATGGAGTAAAAAATATTTATTAGGAATAAAATAAATAAGAAAATGAAAGAAAAGAAGGTAAGTGAAAGAGAGATGTTAAAAAGGTAAAGGAATGGGTCCATTATCCAAGTGTCAAATAACTAATGCAGTCTCATACAACTATAGTTGGTTGTGCCTCTACCATTGTAAAAATTTTCTTGGAAAACATACAAAATATTTTGAAGGCATCTATTTTAGACTTAGAAAGTACAAAAGTAAGTTAAATGTTGGGTATTCCCAACTTATAATTTGTAGCTTTTAAGTTATTTTTAAAAAATCAATCTGAATACTAATTAGTTATAGATTTAATAAGGGTGAACAAGGCATGTGGGGTGGCAAGTACAATACAAGTACAAAGTTGAGGGCTACTATCCCAATAGTAACGTTAACACCTTGAGTCTATATCCAGGACGTGATCGGCACTCAAAATAATTTTTGGTCCCAAGTGAATTCTTGGCCTGACTTACTACTATACTAAATGGTACAACAATCATGCAGAAGATATTAGAAGATGAGCCCGTAAAACAATATGTTTCGTAAAACAACTGAACTATGACTCAACTGACTCGTCTATGAAGCTTCTAACATAGTGAAGATAGGTTATCAGGACAAGACCACAAGTTACCTGAATAGTTGTAACGACTCTTTACGGTCATTATGGGTAGACCAATGGTGAAATATTTGAGGCAGAAAATTTTTTGAGTAGTAACTCAAAAATATTAGGCTAGCCTAGTCTCAAACGAAATCTGAGTGAGCTGAGGTCTAGAAAAATCCGAGAAAGGATTGGGGATAATGTCTAAACTTGAGTTGGATTTTCTATTAGCTAAGACATTAAAAAATCCATAGGACTTTTCGGAAGTGAATTCGGGAGAGTAGAACTCTCGATATCGATTTTGGCGTGAATGGGTTAGGTTGGAATATCAAAGTTCAAAGGTATATTGTGAAATGAAGACTTTTGGGGAGACTTATCAATTTCTGTCCCATGCAAATCTCTATAGCGGAAGAAATTAATTCTCGATACAGCGGGTTGGGCCGCTATAGTGGGGTTAGTCGGGTTTTGTGCAGAAAAGTCCCAAAACCAATCATTATTTGGCTATTTTGTTTTGGGAAACTGTAGAAGCGACCTAAGGTATTTTTCATCTATTTTCCATCATTATTTTTTATAACGGTAAGTAAATTACTCCCCTAACTTGTAATTACATTCTTAAGCCCTAGAATATGTGGTGGTCAACCTTAGGGGAGAGTTTTAACTTGAAATTATGGTGGGAAAATGCCCGGGTTGGGTAAAATGATCACGAAATTGCCCTAGGGTTAAAATTTGAGTATAATCCGGGTATTGTTAGGTCATTTATCATTGATTGTTGTGTTTAGGGGTGTACAAAATCGAACCGAAAACTGAACCAAACCGCAAATCGAGTCAAATCGAAAAAACTAGACTAATGATTTGGTATTGGAAAAAAAACCCGACTATACTTGGGTTTTGGTTTTAACTAAAAAAAATCAACCCGAGACCAAACCAACCCGACATTATAAATATAATTTTTAAAATTTATTTTATTCATAAAAGTATTTACTTTGATGTAATTTTTAAATATTACTTATACATTTTCATAATTTTTATCTTTTAACATATTTTTTCATGTTTTTTTAGATTTAGAATTTTGAATGGTCCAATAAAGGTTATAGTCCATAGATATTAGTAACTCTAATAAAGTTCAATTCAAAATCAAATCAATACTAATGCTAACAAAATAAATTAATTCAACACTAAGAATGACAATAATGTTGAATATTTGCTCTTTAGTTTTGCATTAGTTTAGACATTTAAAATACATAGCCTATTTTTAATTTTTCTTTAATGTTTAATCATGTAATTAATACTTATTAGACTTATTTTATCATGATTTAGTACTTTTAAATTATGATCATTTTCATTATGACTTATCAATTTGCAATATTTATTTTATACGATTTTATTATTATTTTTTATTGAATATTTTAGTGTAATCACGCATCTCATATTTTGTGTTATTTTCTTAAGAAACACCTTAAAGAGTTGTATTTTAGTTGGACTAAAGAAATATTTGGAGCACAAGTTAATTATATGTGAATACTTTACCAGAAAAATAAAAAAACCCAAAAAAATCTAAGGTTTATTAGTTTGGTTTGATTTAAAAAATTAAAAATTCTACACAAATGGTTTGGTTTGGTATTTGAAAAATACGAACTAACCCAAAAAAATTCGAGGTTGAAAAACCCAAAAAAATCCGAGTTTTATTGGTTTGATTTCGTTTATAAATTTAAAAATTTAACACAAATGATTTGGCTTGATATTTGAAAAATCCGAACCAACCCGATCATGTACACCCCTAGTTGTGTTATCTTATTGTTTTAGACCAAGAACTAGTCAAGACATTGCAAAAGGGAAAAACTCGGGTTTTTTAGAGTTTTCAAGGCTTGACTCGAGGTAGGTGATGGTTATTTGTTTTCCAAATGGTTGTTTGTTTTCCGAGCTATGTAATGTGTGCATGTTATCTGTTGTATAGCATTACTTGTGCAATGCATGTGAATAAAACTAAAAGGCTTATGTGAAATGACGTCATGTTGATAATTTCATGCAATGAACCTATTTGTTTACTTGTGGTTTCAAGTGTGGTTGTTCATTGTAATTGTGCATGTCATTTGTGCTTTTTGTTGCCTCGTGTACCACGCCGGTACAGGATACTAACAATTGGCTCGGATACCACGCCTGGTATGAAATACTAATGGTTAGCTCGGGTACTACATCGATACACTAACAGTTTGTGTGTGGGTTCCATGACAGGATCGGGTATGTGCTGTTGTGATCATGTGGAACATGTTTCATGCATTGGTTAAGTAAAGAATTGTGACTAGTGGTCTATATATGTTGTGATTATTGATATATGTGTTGGCCTTTATTACTGTATTGTAGTTACTTGTTTACATTCATGTCTTGGGACTGGGCGTATGATCCTACCAGAACACTGTGGTTGTGTATTGATACTGCACTTACTATTTTCTTATTGGGTACATGGAATATTCAGGCGGTTAATATGAGACCTTAGTTGTAAGATTGGCGATATTTGAATCCAAGAGTGAGCTACTCTTTCGAGCTGCCATAGATTCTTCTCTATTTCTATGTCCATTCTCTTCGGACATAGACAATTTAGATTCTTAGATTATGTTTTCTTTATTGGGGTTGCATCCCCTTATTCTAGATACTTTAAGGTTTTGGTACTATGACTTTCAGATTCTAGGAAGTTAATTCTGGAATGTTTCTTAACAATTGATTGGGTTTGTGGGAAATTGATCCGTTATTATTTTAAAAACTATTTTTCTAGTATTTTATATAATGATTTTGCTTCTTATAATGGTTGATGATTTAGATTGGGGTTAGTAATTGATCTTCCCACCGAAGGATTAGTGTCGATATCGCTCACGGTGGTCGGGATTATGACAATACTTTACTAACATCATCTAATAATTATTTATACTCTGGATGAATTGGGGCCCCACGAAAAAAAGGAGGCCTCACCAAAGCTTGATGAATGTTGCACCGTAATGATGTGGTTACTAACAATCTTGAGTGCTTGAATCTGAATCATGAAGGTAGACCGTAAAATAGTCAACTAAAAAGTAAAGAATGCATGTGTACTTTAATAACCAAACTTAACAACTAAATATGTATGAAATAGTAGCAAATACTAAAAATTAACATAATTTACTTTTGTTGGAGAGTTTCTCTAACTGGTAAGTATCAAGTGAGCCTCATGATGATACAACGTCTTATCCACGTCTCCAGAGTTATCTTATACCTTGTCAAGGTAAATGACAAACTTAACTAATGGATCCAATATTTGATCCCTTACCATGAGCTTTTTGAGGAATCACCCGAATAAACGCTACAATCATATCCTACTCCGGTGGTGCAGTTCTGGGGTTTGAATTATCTGAACCCTTATCTAAGTCAGTGCATAATACTACTCCCAAAAATAAGCACTCTACTCAAAATCTGTAAAGATGCCCCATTTTAGGGGTAAAATTGTCCTCCTGCTCCCTTCTTGTGATGATCCCTCACCCTCTTCAGACGGGGTGAAACATGAGATATAGGAGTTCCAAGAGGTGAGGCAATCCAGAGTGCCTCAGCTATGGGGAGTGATCTGTGTTGTACTGCACCTTGACATTCGGTTCATGTAAGACCTAAAAAATCTCTTCAGACCTATCCTTTTTTAGAGTCAATGGGCTCATCTTGTAGTCAGCTTTGAAAATCACGAGCCCAGCCCTCCTCGAAGGTGATACAGCTGCACCCCGCATTTTGGTATCGATTTAGGAGGCATAGTGCCTGTGGTTATGGTATTAGTACACTAGAGTATAAAGAAAAACAAAACAAATTTTTTTTAAATTGTATGTTTTTTCCTGCATAACTGATTCTACGAAGGGTTATTACGACTTGTGGAACAAACCATGGTTCGTAAAGACCTCCCATGAATCTTAGAGCCAAGATTTGAAGTTTTCAAAGTTTGAACTACGAGCACCATTTACGGTTCGTAGATTCATATATGAGCCGTAAACGATCTCACAGTTCTCAAAGTCAACATGTTAAGTTTCAGGACTTTGAACCACGAGCACCATTTACCATCCATAGAATAATCTACGGCTCATAAATGGCCTTGTAGTTATCAGAGGTTCCAACTATGTTTCATGAACACAAGCACCATTTACGATTCGTAGATGAATCTACGACTTGTAGATAACACTCATAGTTTCATGAGATTGAAAATGTTTTACTAGGACTTCTGGGTTAGGTTTACAAAGGGAACCTACAAATTGTGGAGAAAACCACGATCCATAGAAGACCCTAATAATCACTGCACACTCTTAGTTCAGTGTTTCATCACTTTTTTTTACAACAAACTCAATCCCTTACAAGTTATAGCATTCAAAATAGAACTAACAAAGTAATAAAAGTAAGGTACTAGCATACCATGAGTTATTAGTTTTGAAAGTCACAATTTAACAACCCTAGGTTAAGTAAATCCACACGAATTTCAAGGGAAGTGAAATTAAACATTTGCTTGAATGGAATTTGAAGGATTTGTGAGTGATTTCAAGTGAGACTTGTGCAATTTAGTAGTGAGTGCAAAACCCTAGCCATACCCGCGATTTTCATGTGTTTCGTGAAGAATTCGATGAATCGTGTGAAGAATTTGATGGAGGGAATTACAATCGATGATGGGGATATAGTGAGACAGAGAGTAATGGTTTGAAAGGAGTGTAAATGGGTGTAGAGTTTTTGGGGATATTTTTTTTTTGATGGCTTTAATAGAAATGGGAATCACAGTTCGGGTCGGGTGCTAAAACTATTCTGATATTCATGAAACTAATCTACAATCCATAGATGGTTATATAGGGCGTGGAAAGGGTTCGTGAATCTATTACCAAGGTATTAAAATATGAGAGATATGCATGAGATCTAAAAGCACAACTTATGGGTCGTGTTACATTTTACGACTCGTAAAGAGCATTAGTAGATCTAAACCTGCAACTGGGTAATTTCACCAGATTTCTACGAGTATCATCTGCAGTCTGTAGGAGGAACTACAACTCATAAATGGGGCTTGTAGAAAAAGTCTTGTAGGTTGCATTTTAGTCTAATTTTCACGAGTGGGATCCACAAGCCTTGAATTGAACTATGACCCATAGAACCTACTCGTGAAATCTCACTTACATTAGCTTTCATAGCATGCTTCCAACATCTTCCATAAGCAATCCCTACAAATCCATAAATATCAATCTAACCCTAAAACAAAATTAAAGACTCAAAAGAATCTTGGGTTGCTGCCAAGCAGCGCTTGATTTAACGTCGAGGCATGACGCAGGCTCCTTAGTTACTCAGTTTCACCAAGGGCCCAAGTTTCCACTACCTTTACCTCATCTACAGTTCCAGGTGTGCTTTCACCCGTTGACCATTTACCTTGAACCGCATACCCTTAGAGTTCTCTAATTCAATCACACCATATGAAAATACATGTACCATTCGAAATGGCCCCATCCATTAGCTTTGCAAGAATTAAGCGGAGATTAGAGTTGTACAAGAGAACTTGATCACCTAATGCAAAGTCTCTTTTTTCAATCCTTCGGTCATGATAAAATTTCATCTTTTTCTTGTACAAGGCAGAGCTTTCATAGGCCTTTAGACTGAATTCATCCATCTCATTTAACTGATTGAGCTGGTGATCAGACACATCTCTCCAATTCAGATTAAGCTTCTTGAGCGCCCACATGACTTTGTACTCAAGCTCTACATACAAGTGACAAGACTTCCCGAACACAAGTTGATAAGGAGACATACCTATGTGGGTCTTGAATGCAGTCTGGTTTTTCCATAAGGCATCATCAAGCTTTCTAGACGAATAAGTTCTGTTGGCATTCACAGTCTTCCTAAGATTGTCTTTATCTCACTATACGAAACCTCCAATTGTCCTCAAGATTGTGGATGGTAAGGTGTCACCACACTATACCTTACTCCACATTTCTTAAGTAGAACACAAACAAACTGTTACAAAAGTGGGAACCTCCATCACTAATGATTACCCATGGCGTATCGAATCTGGAGAAGATATTTCTCTTCAAGAATATTGTGACACTTTTGCCTTCATTGTTGGGAAGCACAACTACCTCCACCCATTTGGACATATAGTCAATAGCCATAAATATGTACTTCATCCCATTGAAACTTACAAAGGGGCCCATAAAATTGATGCCCCACATATCAAATAGTTCAATCACCAGAATTGGAGTGAGGGGGAGTTCATGCCTTCTAGAAATACCTCATTCTCTCTAACAATGATCAAAGTCCTTGACAAAATCATGAGCGTCTTGATGAATAATCGGCCAATAATACCCACATTGCATGACTATATGGCAATCTGGATAACACTATGATGTGTTCCAACGGGAGAGGAATGACATGCTCCAATATGTTCATCATCTCTAACTCATGTATTTAGCAGCAATAGTCCCATCAGCACAAACACGAAACAAATATGGTTCCTCCCAAAAGAACTTCCTCACATCTGACATGAACTTTTGACGCTGGTGGAAGGACATATCTGAAGGTACCCCATCACTCACCAAGTAGTTAGCAAAATCTACAAACCAAGGAATACAAATACTGACGCAACTAATACTTCCTCATCTAGAATATTTTCATCAACTTCAACCCAATCTATCAATTTTAGCATGGCATCTTCCTCCAACTATGATAAGTGATCTGTTACTTGGTTCGTAGCACCCTTTCGATCTCTAGCTTCAAAATTAAATTCTTGCTACAACAACATCCACCGAATCAGTTTAGGCTTAGTATCCTTCTTCACCATAAGATACCAAAGTATTGCATGGTCAGTATGAACAATCACCTTAGTACCTAGCAGATAAAACTTGAACTTTTCAAATACGAACACCACTTCAAGCAACTCCTATTCAGTTACAGTGTAGTTCTCCTGAGCACCAAATAGAGCTTTGCTGGCATAGTATATAGATTGAAGTATCTTCTCCCTTCTATGCCCTAAAACTAAACCAAGCTCCTCTCCAGTAGAATCACACATCACTTTGAATGGTTGAGTCAAATCCGGTGTAATAATGATGGGTGCAGAGATCAACTTCTTCTTCAAGCCTTCAAATGCTTTCAGAAACGCATCAACAAACATGAACTTCATCTCTTTCTCTAATAATTTGCATAGTGGGTGTGCAGTTTGAGAGAAATCCCTAATGAATCTACGATAGAAACCGACATGCCCCAGAAAATTTTGAACACCATTTATAGAGATTAACATAGGCAAATTCTCAATCACTTCAAGTTTTGCTCTGTCAATCACTATACCCTTTTTGGAGATCCAATGGCCAAGAATTATACCTTCTTTTACCATGAAATGACACTTTTTCCGGTGAGCACCTGATTAGATTCTTCACATCTTTTCAGCACATCACCCAAATGGGCCAAACAATTATCAAAAGAATCACCTATCACAGAGAAATCATTCATGAATACCTCAATCGTGTTATCCACCATGTTTAAGAATATGGACATCATACAATGCTGAAATGTCACGGGTGCATTACATAACCCGAATGGAATCCGCTTGAACACATTCTTATATGGACAGGTGAAAGTTGTCTTCCTCTTGGTTTTTAGGTGCAATCGATATCTGATCGTAACCCGAATAACCACCCAATAAACAATACCATCCATTACCAGCAAGACAGTCTAACATCTGACTGATGAACGGCATTGGAAAGTGATATTTCTCTGTCCACGTATTCAGCTTTCTATAGTCCATGCATACTCTCTACCCTGTGACTGGATATATCAAAATAAGCTCATTTTTTTGTTTTAGGAACCATAGTGATTCCTTCTCTCTTTGGCACACACTGAACTAGACTCACCCATTTGTAATCTGTAATAGGGTAAACCACACCTGCATCTAACCACTTGATAATTTCTTTCTTTACAACCTCTTGGATATGTGGATTTAGCCGACACTGATTTTTGATACTTGGCTTACACTCTGGCATCAATTGGATCTTGTGAGAATATATATACCTAGTGGAATACCTATGATAACTGCAATAATCCATCTGATGGATCTCTTAAAATACAAGGGCATGATTGTCAATGCTTCAACTTGCCCTTCATTTAGATCCACAACTATAATAATCGGCAAAGTTTTGTCAGCACCCAAGAACACATAATGTAGATGAGATGGAAGAGCCTTAAGCTCTACAATTAGAGGCTCCTCAATAGATGGTTTTGCTAGAGGTGTTGATCGATTCTTTAAGTCTGAATCTAACTTTTAGGAGCATGACTATAAGACCACTTACAAGTAAGTGCACCATCCATTTCATCATAGTCAACAACGTCATCCCCATCAAAGTTCAATCATTGCTGCTAAAGCTTCAACACCCAATCTCTCCTTAATAGGTACCTCTGATTGCTCTTCATTAGCTAAATCAATTAATGATACCACTTTCAAGTCACGAGGATGCTTCATTGACTGACAAATATTAAAACTAACCTCTTCATTATTCATTCTAAACTTCATTTTCCCTATCTCTACATCAACCAAAGCATGCCCTATAGCAAGGAATGGTCACCCCAAGATAATGGGGATGTCACGACCCAAAGTACACCTTAGGTGTGACATGGCGAATAGGATCTCAAGAGACCCTAAGCAAGCCACTTGACATAAGCATGAAAGTATGAATATTAAATAAAGAGAATATAACATAAGAACGAGATATAAGCCTCAAAGCCTTTAAAACATAGGAGATACCAAAATAGAGTACATGACTGAAATAAAGCAGAATACATGAACTATGTCTGACAAAGCCTTCTACTACCATAGATGTGGTTAGGACAAACCCCTAACCCATGTACGAAGTCTAAAATCTGAAAAGACATCAAAAGTAATAAAAGACTGATAATGGCCATGCCTTCGAACCATGAGGACTCACCAATCTGCTAGCAATGCTGAATCAATCCAACTAGCCACAAACATGTGGAGGAGCGTCAGATCCTATATTATGAAACAATATAAGCTCAATTTATGTTTTAGTACTTTGAATGTACTGAGTATGAAAAAAATGTATAAAACATAAATATAATAGTATATGGAGTTTAAAGCATGAAATGCATGACCAAGTAAAACGTGTTAAAGCTTAACAAGCCAAAATCATAAATCATGGAACAAAGTCAATGCAACATTTGAAAAGTCATAAGAAAGCTTAAATCAAATTATTGAGGAAGTCATAAAAATCTTTGAAGAAAACATAGTTCTTTTGTGGGATATTTTACCATTATCTGACATAGACCATGTGAGCTATAACATGAAATCCGATGTCTTTCCCACACCAAAAAAAGATTGTCCTCCTTTCCAAGGTAAGGACTTTATATATTATCTTAGGTGGATCTACTAGCTATGTCTTTCTAAGACAAATCCTACGGGGGCACGTAGTTAGGAACAAGGGAATTGCTTCTAAAGACCCAATCTCTACTTACAGTAAGATCCCATTCCAATGTCCTCCCGGTGCTAAGTAAAATCCCAACGGAAATAGGTATAATCATAAGCATATCATAATACTTGGGAAAGTAAGAATCTAGTCATACCAATCCAATCATAACTTCATATCATAAAATAGCTTCTTTCAAAATCATGATTTCATAAATTGTTCATAAAGATACTTATCTAAGCATCTAAACCATGATCATCTTTCATAGTGAGAAAATCTTTCACAAATTATTTTGATACTTTATCTAAAGTATCTTTTACTCATAAATTCCTCAATTTCATGATACATGCATAATTTCATAATCATAGTTCATATTCATGACATAAGCATAAAGCATAGGTTCATATGAAATTCATTGAAAAACATTTAATTGAATCAAATCATGCATAAATAGATCAATTATAGATAATTGAGTCATATACATTTGAACCCATGAAGAATCACATGAAACCCTAGAAAATTGGATTGAAATCAAAAGAGAGATTGAGTTTCTTTTAGGACCCAATGGATGAAAGTAATCCATTGGTGAAGTTCCCACATACCTTGGGTAAAGAAAGCCCTAGAATTACAAGAGGAAGAGACCTTGGAGCTTAAAACCCTAGCTTTTTCTTGAGAGCCTTTAGAGAGAATTGGAGAAGATGAACTTTAGGGATTTTAGGGTTTTGAGTGAATAGGAGGGAGTAGGTGTAATTTGAAGAATAAAAGTAGTTATAGGACCTTAGGATAGTATAGAAACAACATAGTTTAGGTGTTAAAAGGGTAGGAAATGACCCAATTAACCCTGAATTAAAACTACCGGAAGACTCTATGCCTTCGACCTACGATCCGTAGGAACTTCTACGGACTCTCCCAGTGAGTCGTAGGATTATTACTGGGACCAATATTTTTGCCAACTTTCCATGGACCCTTCCTACGGGTCGTCGAACTTCCTACGGCCCATTAGGCCCTCTCGTAGAACCCAAAATCACATCCAAGATTTTACTAATTCTGGATCACCACTACAGACACTTCCTACGGCCCGTACAACCTTCTACGGACCATCCTGGTGGTCCTTAGGAACTCATTCGGGACATTTTCCAAAATTCCATGACCTTTTTCTACAATTCCATTCTACAGATCGTAAGAACTTCTCTGGACCATAGGTAGGGTTGTAGGAACTGGAACCAAATCATTTTCTGCAACTTTTCCCTTACAAATTCAATTTACCTATTTTTGAGGTTTTACAACACCTCCCCCTTGGGAATATTCATCCTCGAATGGGATTCAAGCTAGCATGAGTAGAGTGGGGAAAGAGATCTAATAGCCCCACATGAAAGCAAATCACACAAACAAAGAGTAAACCCCAAGCTAAAACATAACTTAAAATAAGTTTTCATGAACATGCATGCATATGGTGACATGACAATAACTAAAATGCATGAATCTGATATAGTGAACACGAGGAACTAATACCTCATGCTAGAATGGGAGCAGAGGGAAAGAGATCAGGATACTTCGCCATAGAACTTTTACGGAAGCAACTTCTTTGTTTCTTAGCTTTCAAACTTGATGATCCAAGATTCCAATTGGAACCTATTCATGAGAAAGACATCACCTTACTACCAACACTCTCTAGTGGCACAATAGAAGTAGGATCACCAACACACGTTTTCAACAAAGAAACATAAAACACTGGATGCACTGATGCCAAATCGGAAGGCTAATCCAATTCATAGGCTACCTTGCCAAAACACCTCAAAATCTAATATGGGCCTTCTTAACGAGGACTAGGCTTCCGTTCCTTTCCAAATCTCATTACACCCTTCATAGGTGAGATTTTCATGTAAACCCAACTATCAACATCGAATTCAAACTCTCTTCTTCTCACATCGGCATAAGACTTTTGTCGACTTTTAGCCATTTTTAACCTTTCTCTAATAAGTCAAACCTTCTCCATAGTCTCATGCACCAACTCGGGCCCTATCAGAGCAACCTCACCAACTTAAAACTAATCAATAGGAGACCTACACCTCCTACCATAGAGAGCCTCAAATGGAGCCATTTGATAATTGAGTAATAGCTATTATCATAAGCAAACTTGATCAAAGGCAAGTGATCATCCCAATTACCCTTGAAATCAATCACACAAGCTCTCAACATATTCTTCAAAGTTCAAATTATACGCTCGGCTTGACCACCGGTCTAAGGATAAAAATGTGTACTAGCTTCACTTGAGTACCAAGATCTTTCTAAAATGGCCTCTAAAATTGAGATCTGAGTATCCCTATCAGAGATAATGGATAAAGGCATTCCATGCAACATCACCATATCTCGAATATAAAGCCTAGCATAGTCCTCGGTTGAGAATAAAGTCTTCACCGGAAGGAAATGAGTCGACTTATTCATTCGGTCCATAATAACCCAAATCGAATCAAACTGATGACGAGTATGAGGTAAACCCGTAATAAATTCCATATTCAAATTTTCCACTTTCGAGCAGGAATGCTAATGTCTTCAATGCCTATATTTCGTTCTAGGAATAAGGTAAAATTGTTTTTCGGTATGTGGAGTTTTCTTTCGTTGTTACGACAGGCTGAGAGAGCCAAACCTCCCGATTTCTAATGCTCAACTTTCACCTGTTGACAATTTGAACACTTAGCCGCAAATTCTGTAGTATACGTCTTCATCCCATTCAATCAATATACCTCTCACAAATCACGGTACATCTTGGTGGCTCCTGGATGTATAAAATATCAAGAATTGTGAGCTTAAACCAAAATCTAATGCCTCAACTTATCAACATTTGGAGCACACAACCAACCTTGGTAACAAAGAACACAATCTCTCCCTTAGGAGAAAGCATCAATGGCATTTTTAGAAACCACTTTCTTCAACTCAACCATAGTTATATCAAGATATTGCCTAGCTTTCACATCCGAAAGAAGAGATAATTTTGAGTCATTCCGAAAATGACACCACCATCCTTGGAATCAACCAAGTGAACACCCAATTGAGCTAGTCTATGAACATCACGAACTAAATCTCAACATGAGCAACACTACCCATCGACAATTGACTAAGAGTATGGCGACCACATTCACCTTACCCGGATGATAAAGGACACTCATATTGTAATCTTTCCAAAACTCAAGCAATCTCCTTTGGCGAAGGTTCAAATCCTTTTGGTTAAACACATATTGTAAACTGTTATGATCGGTGAACACATCCACATGAACACCATAAAGATAGTGTCTCCAAATCTTTAAAGCAAAAACCACCGCTACTAACTCCAAATCATGAGTCGGATAATTCTTTTCATGCACCTTTAATTGCCTCGAGGCATAAGAAATAATCTTCCCATGTTGTATCAAAATTCAACCAAGACCAATTCGAGAAGCATCACAATAAACTACAAAACCATCGGATCCATCTGGTAGTGTTAAAACTGGGGCTGAGTGAGTATGTCCTTCAACTCTTGGAAAATTTTCTCACAAACTTCTAACCATTGGAATTTCACCTTCTTTTGTGTCAACGTAGTCAAAGGCAAAGCTGTAGAGGAAAATCCATCCACAAATCTTCTATAATAACCGGCCAAACTCAAGAAACTCCAAATATATAAAGTGAAAAGAGGTCTAGGCTAGTTCTTAACTGCCTTGGTCTTCTTAGGATCAACTTGAATACCCTCTCCAGAGACAATATAGCTAAGGAAAGCAACAAACCTCAATCAAAACTCACACTTGCTAAACTTAGCAAACAATTGATGATACTTGAGAATTTGCAACACAATCTTTAGGTGATCAACATGTTCATCCTCACTTTGTGAGTAAATCAAAATATCATCAATAAACACAATCCTGAACATGTCGAGATATTGTTTGAACACCCTATTCATTAGATCCATGAACACCGCTAGGGCATTAGTTAAACCAATTGACATCACTAAGAACTCATAGTGACCATACCAAGTTTAAAAACCCATCTTCGGGTTGTCACTTTCCCTTATTCTCAACTGATGATACCCCGATCGAAGATCAATCTTTGAGAAGAAACTCGCACCTTGGAGTTGATCAAACAAGTCATCTATCCTTGGAATAGGATACTTGTTCTTTACTGTGAATTTGTTTAATTGCCGATAGTGAATACAATGCGAAGTGAACTATCCTTCTTTTGAACAAACAACATAGGTGCACCAATGGAGAGATACTCGATCTAATGAAACCCTTATCCAACAAATCTTTCAACTGATCCTTTAACTCCTTAAGTTCTGTTAGAGTCATATGGTAAGGAGGAATAGAGATAGGTCGCATATCTAGACAAAGGTCAATACCAAAGTCTATTTTTCTTTCAGGAGGAATACCACGAAGATCATCGGGAAACACTTTCCGAAACTCATTTATAATCAAAGTTGACTCAAGAGTAGGGGTTTCAGAATCCGTATCCCTAACCCGAACAAGATGATAGATACAACCTTTAGATATTATTTTCCTAGCCTTTAGGCAAGATAAAGATCGACCCTTAGGCACTAAATTTCCACCCTTCCATTCTAAAATAGGTTCATTTGGAACCTGGAATTTGACCAATTGTGTATGACAATCTATGAAAGCATAACAAGAATGAAGCCAATCCATCCCAAGAATGACATTAAAGTCTATCATGTCTAGCTCTACAAGGTCAACTGGAGTGACTCGATGAAAAACTGAAATTGGACAGTTTCTATAGAATCGTCTAGCAATAATTGAGTCACCAACAGGTATAGAGACTAAAAAAGGTTCTAAAAGAATTTTGGGACAGACATCAAATCTCATAGCCACATAAAGAGTCTCAAAAGATAATGTATTACCTGGATCAAGCAATGCATATACATCAAGATGAAAGAATCATAACATACCGATTACCACATCCGGAGAACTCTCATGATCATATCGAGTCTGAAGAGCATAAAATTTGTTCTGACAAGGAGCACCACCCAAACTAGAACCACTAGGCTGAACCTAACGGCCATCCTTACCCTTGCTAGCTTGTGAAGAACAATCCCTCACCTTGTGACCACTTTTCCCATAACCAAAGCAAATGTCAGTACCAATTAAGCATTTTCCCGAATGACTCTTGCCACACTTTTGGCAAGCGGGAAAAGTAGATCCACTAGAACTACCTCCTTGAGGCATAAGGTTAGACATCCTATCCTTGTTGTACTTTTTGAGCCGGAACATTTGATGAATTATAACCGGAGAACTTTTGTCAAAACTGATAATGTCCATTTCCACCGAGCCTAGAGTGAGAGAAATCACCATCACCCATTCTTTCCCTTTTTGACTCCCTAACCTTCTCCTTTAGTTTTTCCTCCTCTATTTTTTAGGCATGAATAATTAACCTTGAGATGTCCATCTCTTTGATCAACATGGTGGTCCGACATTCTTTGACCACCATCTCAGATACTCCCGACACAAACTTACTCATCCTTGCTCTAGAGTCAGCAACTATAGTAGGAGCATACTTCGATAATTGGGTGAACTTCAAAGAGTACTCTTTCACACTCTTGTTGCCTTGCCTTAGGTTTATGAACTCTTGCACTTTAGCCTCTCTCATCTCAAAGGGAAAGAAATGATCAAGAAATTCCCCTTTGAACTTGTCCCAATCCAAGGGACCCGCATCCAATGCTCTTTCCTCTTTCCAATAGTCAAACCAAACTTGAGCAACACCCTTGAGTTGGTAAGCGGCCAAATCCACCTTTTCCACCGGAGTCACTCCCATGATGTCCACAATCTTATGTATTCCCTCAATGAACTCTCATGGATCCTCATCAACTTTCGACCCATGAAATTTCGGAGGATTCATCATTATGAAGTCTCTAACCCTTGTTGCCGTCGTACCCACTGTAGACACGTAATTTTTGACCGAACCTAAGGATTTTCACCATTTTATTCCTTAAATATTTCTTCTAGGTCTAAATTAAATATATTTTTTTCATCTTATTTTAGTAAGTTTACTTTAAAAGATTTGAAGACTACAAAAAAATATATGTTTTCTTTTAATTTAAGTTTTAATAAATAAGCTAGTATTTCTTAATTATATTTTTTAGACTAGCTATTTGATTTTTATTATATTTGTATTAATTCAAAATAGTTAGCTAATATTTTTATTATTATAATTTTAATTGTATTTAATTGAAAGAAATTAACCTAAAGTACCCTACAACCATTTTCCTACCCCATTACCCCCACACTCCCTCAGACACTACCCCACCTCACAATCCTATATCTACCCACCTACACACATATATTTTCCCTCCCTATAGATACCACTCACAACAACACAAAAACTACACACACACGAGAAAAAACAAAAAAAAAACAACATTCCAAACATTTTTTTCTTCCTTCCCAACCATACAGAAACCCCTCAATTCAAAACACTTACACACTATTACAAAAATACCAAAACATTTACTTCAAACTCGCGCACACAAAGAAAAAGACACACTGAGAAATATAAAAAAAGTAGAGATAAGAAACAAAGATTTGGGGTCCAAGTTCGAGTTTCCAGGAAATGGCATCCTTGTTATTATTCTCACACTTATTCAGTCCCCTTCTATTTATTTTTTGTAATTTTATTGTGAATCAAAAGTATGAAAGCAGTTATTTAAATGATTTCACATATTAGTTAGTATGTGAAGTTGATCATCTATGTGAGATTCTTACTATGAATTGAATGTTTGATTATTTGAGTACTTATATATTTGAGCATAGATTTGAAGGTTTCAAGATATTAATATTGTGAGTATAAATATTTTTCAACTTGATTTTTTTAAAAATAAAAATGAATACCGATATTTTTTCAAGCAGGAAGAGAAAAGAATGGGTGTTATAGTCTCCTATTTAAGTTTCATTCCCTCATATTGTTCTTATTTTTATAAGTAAGATAATTAATCATATTCTATCTACTATTTATTGAATTTTGTATACAAGGGATATAAGATTTATGTATTTTGCTTTGGTTCTATAGAATTCATGATGTAAATCACCCATCATTAATGTCTCCTTTTCAATAGTTTAATTTGTCACATGAAATGAGTAAATAGTGAATAATTAATTTTGTGAAATTTGTGAATTAATTGATATTAAGATATCTTTTTTTTTATGAACCACTTTTTCATCCTAAAATTATCGCCACGCTCCACTAAAATTTAGCACGTTAGTGTCATGTTATTGTATATCACATATCTACATTGATTCACTCTCTTTTATTTTATTGTCTAAAAATTGTAAGGTATAATAAGTCAAAATGTTTAGTTTAAATTGATTGATTACATTTGAAATTTATCAACTGACAAGGAGTCTTAACTGTAATTGGGAACGAAATTTGGTTCTAACCTTGGCCAGTGTTTGGCCTTGCGAATTAAAGGGATTACGAAGTTACAATCTACCTTAAGACATTAAGTAATTAAATATTGTGAAAGGAGTAAGATGGGATGTGAGTTTATTCTAAACCCCATCACATAGAGAAAAGAAAGAAAAATTTATTTGTAAGGAAGTAAAATGAGTTGCGGATTAATCGAAAATTCGTGATAAAAAAAAAATGAAAGAGAGGAGAGGAAAATAATAGTAATCTTAAATTTACAAAAGACAAATAAATGTCTCAAATATTAGACGAGCATATAATAATAATAATCAAGTAGTCGGGCGGTAGTCCGCCATAATGACTTAGATCTAGCAATCGTAGTACCCGTACAAGGGACATACAACCGAAATATAAGAGAATTTTCTTCTAGTTTTGATGACTGTATGGAACTGGGTTAAATACCCTTTTACCCGAGCAAGGGGTCTGTCAAGATCATAATACATACTCAAGTTGAGCCCATGTGTCTAGCAGTTCTAACCGGAAATAAATTGCCCTTTTCTCCATTTATCAGGACTTACATCAATCAGCTGGCTAGACGGAGCCACTAAGGCAAAGCCAACAAGAATAGTACTAAGATCTGACTGTACCACCATCTCGAAACCAAGTCAAAACAACCGGAACAGAAAATTCCTTCATACTTAGATTGAGTCTAGATTTTCTTCAAGGTTAACATATGCAAGGAGTTAGATATTCAACATAGGTATGAAATGGTTTAGCCGGACATCGTCCTGGCTTCAAGCGATAAACTTAAAAAAAAAATTAAATAGTACCTTCTGTTTTTGATCCACCAGTTGCCTTCAAAGTTGAAGATTTTATAGATTTTTCAAAATGTTTATACAATAGAGAGAGTTTACAATAGAGAGAGAAAATAAAACTAGAAAGGAAAAAGCTTGCCTTCAACTAAGAATGCAAGGTCCTATAAATAAGAGAAAAATGAATAACTTTATCTACAGGAATAGGCCCGACATCTGGGTCCTTATAGTGTATCTACTGTTCTGTTACAATATTTCTACTGTTTCGTGAGTCCCTCAGGCGGCTTCACTGTTTCTCTTTCCCCCTGATAGCACGAATTAATTCTTCTGCCCTTTACAAGGAGCTTTCTGCCAATATTTCTTCAGGCTCAATTGGCTGAGAATCTGTTGCCGCGATATCATCGTTGCTAGTTTTACTCCTCATTGAAGTGTCTGATTTATCATATTGGTTAATAGAATGAAGTAAATTTCTTTTTACTTCCTCTAGATATATCTCGATCATTTCCTCCTTATCTCCTTCTTGGATGGAAATCCTTCTGGCTATGTGCCTGACTGAACTATCATCAATAATTTCCTTTACAAGAGTTTTAGAATACTCTTGGATTTTAGTTTCAATTAAATCCAGAAGTTCTTGGCCATATGAGGTTTTTGTCTTATGATCTCTTTTTATAAGCTTATCCCAGAAATTATTATAAAATACTCTGTATAAGCATGGGATCTGTTCTTGTGTAAACCTGAGCCCTGGGGTCCATTTATGAATCCATGGAATGGAGAACTCGATGAAAAAATAAATCTGATCAATATTTTCTAAATAGCAGATATGATCTGTATGGTATAACTCAGTTAACTGAGGTGATACCTTAACCCATTCTTTATATAATTTTAAAAATGGTTCTGGCAATATCTTGACCGTTGGACCGTGGTATGACCACCATTTTAGAAACCAATTTGGGATGCTTTGTTCGAATATCTTCGCACATATCTTCACAAACCAAGTGTGTTTATGTCTATCAATGTTGTAATAAAGCACTTTATCAAATGCTTGCACATAATCCCAATATGTAAAATTTATGCGAGTTTTGTTGAGACTTATCTGTCTCTCGTTCATGGTGGAAATTCCCCAATCTTCAACAGATGGTCTTAGATGCAGGACATTAAGTGAATTTAGATGGTATAAAGATACTTATTTGAGTAGGGTTATGGAATTACCCGAAAACAAATATACTTATTGGAAAGCTAAATTTATAGATGGGCTTCCGTCATTATTTGCAGAACGAGTAAGGAAAGTTTTGCGAGGAAATATGATTGAAATCCCATATGGTGATTTGACCTATGGAAAATTAATAGGAATATGTACACAAGAAGGATTAAACTTGTGTAATGAATTAAGGCTCTCAAGACAACTTAAAATGGATAAGCTGAAAGAAAGAAATCAAATGGGAGATTTTTGCACTCAATTTGGTTTACCAGATACTTCGGTTAAAACCAAAAAGAAAAAGGATAAGTATAATCGTTCGGATGATAGTCCGTATAAGAAAAGGAGATCTAAAAGAAAATCTAAAGAAGAACGGGAAGCTAGAAAAAGCTACCGAAGAGAAAAGAGATTTGCCAAGAATAGATCTAAAAGAGATTTGGCAAAAATTAAATGTTATAAATGTGGAAAGTATGGACACATTGCTCCAAATTGTAAGCTTGAAAAGCTTAAAGCATTAGAATTGGATGATGAGTTATATGATAGAATTCATGGTTTGTTATACAATTCTGGTTCTGAATCAGATTATGGTTCGGTAAGTGAGTCAGAAGAAGAAGTTGATTTACTTGACTTCTCAGATGATGAAAAGGTTTGTGATAATACTTGTAATACTTGTCCAGATAATAATTGTGTTTGTAAAAATGATGAATTTTACAAATTACAGGCTCAATTTCAAGATTTAAATGTCAATACTATCACTTCTGATAATGTGATAGAACTTTTGAAAGAGGTAACTGATAGCAAATTTCGGGAAAAAATAATTGGTCTGGCAGACACGTCTGGATCAAGTCCTTTAAAAAATTTTGAAAAACCCAGAAGTTTTGAATATCAGGCTCCTTATTCAATAAATGAAGTTAATAACAGGTTAAATAATAAATTAAATGTTCCGGTAAGAGATTCTTCTTTTGATGATTTAAAATATGAGATTGAAAATCTCAAAAAGGATATTAAATCTTTGAAACAAAATCAAATGATTGGTGATCATATGATATCTCAGGTAGAGAAATTTAATTCTTTAACTGAAGTATCTAATGACAAAGGAAAAAATATTGTGGTAGAAGAAGAAGAACCACAAGAAGTTTTCGAAAAAATCACTTCAGAAAATAATTCTTTTCTTGGAATGATGCAAGTTATTACTGCTCACAAATGGTATGTTAAATGTACCATTCTAATTAATAATAGTTTCTCCATAACTGATATTGCTATGATTGATAGTGGTGTAGATGTTAGTTGCATTCAAGAAGGATTGATTCCTTCAAAATATTTTCAAAAAACTACTCATACTGTTAAATTTGCATCTGGTCATGCTTTAGATATAAAATATAAATTGTCAAATGTCAGTATTTGCCAAAATAAAGTGTGTATTCCGCATTTCTTCTTTTTGGTAAAAAATCAATTATATCGTCCAATTATACTTGGAACTCTGTTTATAAATGTTATTTATCATTTTACTCATATTGATTCTAAAGGATTTTCTGCAGGGATTAATGATAAGAAAGTTAGTTATACTTTTATTACAGAACCTATTTCTAAAGAAATTAGTGTTTTAATTGATATGAAGCAAAAGCATATTGATACTTTGCAATTAGAATGTTATAGCATGAATATATTTGAAACTTTAAAATCTGTGAAAGTTCAAGAAAAGAATAGATTAATTTCTGAGCAGATTTCTGTTGATATTTGTGCTGATCACCCCAGTGTTTTTTGGGATAGAAAAAAGCATATAGTTACTCTTCCTTATGAAGAAGATTTTGTGGAGGAAAACATTCCTACTAAATCTAGACCTTGTCAAATGAATGCAAAATTAGTTGAATTTTGCAAAAAGGAAATTGATAATTTGTTACGAAAGAGTTTGATAAAACCTTCTAAATCTCCTTGGTCTTGCACTGCTTTTTATGTTAATAATGCAGCTGAAAAGGAAAGAGGTGTCCCAAGATTGGTGATAAATTACAAACCTCTTAATAAATGTTTAAAATGGATTCGTTATCCCATTCCTAATAAAAGGGATTTATTATCTAGATTATATGATGCTAATATTTTTTCAAAGTTTGATTTAAAATCAGGTTATTGGTAAATTCAGATATTCAAAGAGCATTCTTATAGAACTGCCTTTAATGTGCCTTTTGGTCAATATGAATGGAATGTGATGCCATTTGGTTTGAAAAATGCGCCTTCTGAATTTCAGAAAATAATGAATGATATTTTTAATCCTTATATGGATTTCATTATTGTTTATATTGATGATATTTGGGTATATTCTAAAACATTTGAAAAGCATATTAATCATTTAGATATATTTAAAAAGGTTGTGATTCAAAATGGTTTAGTTATATCCAACCCAAAAATGAATTTATTTCAAACTGAAGTAAGATTTTTAGGGCATCTTATTTGTCAAGGTAAGATAACGCCTATTCAGAGATCTATAGACTTTGCATCAAAGTTTCCTGATGTTATTTCTGATAGAACTCAATTGCAGAGATTTTTAGGGAGTTTAAATTATATTTCTCATTTTTATAAAAATCTGTCTAGAGATTTGGCTCCTTTATTTGATAGATTAAAGAAAGGGTATAAAGAACCTTGGACTAATAGTCATACTAATTTGGTTAAATTTGTTAAACAAAAAATTAATGATTTGCCTTGTTTATCCCTTGCTAATCCTTCATGGCAGAAGGTTATTGAGACTGATGCATCTAATATTGGTTATGGTGGAATTTTAAAACAAGTTAATCCCCATGACAAAACTAAATATTTGATTCGTTTTCATTCTGGGAAATTGACTGATGCCCAGAAGAAATATGCTACGGTAGCACATGAAATGCTTACTATTGTTAAATGTGTATTAAAATTTCAAGATGATTTATATAATCCAAATTTTTAAATAAAAACTGATGCTCAAGCAGTTAAATTCATGTTTAATAAAGATTTTAAACATGATGCTTCAAAATTAATATTTGCTAGGTGGCAAGCACAGTTGGCTCCTTTTGATTTTGAAATTCTTTATAAGAAAGGAAGTGAAAATTCCTTACCAGATTTCTTATCAAGAGAATTTTTACAATGAATTCCTCTTATATAAATGTTTTCATAAATAATCCTTGTTTGATAGCAATTTTGCAGGTGATAAATCTTCCTAGAGATTTAAAGGAAGTAATTATTGATAAGATAATTAATGAAATTGTTAGAGAAGATTTCTCTATCTTTAATTATGATGATAGATCATATGAATCAGATGATTATGTCTATGATAGATTTATTTATGAAGACTTATCAGATGATTAATATTATGATTGTAGGATGGAATCCTCTAATTCTAGAGGAAAAGGTAGAGGAAGAGGGGGAAGATTTCCTCCGTCTCAACAGAGATCATATTCTCAGGCGTCCTCATATGGATCGTCCTCTCAGACTTCTCCAGTGATACAAATGGGGAAAAGGACCTTGGTGAATGAGAAGATTTCTCAAACAACATCATCAATACATCTGGAAGATATTCCAGAAAATGATCCTTTATATGCTCAAATACAAGCATATTTAGGAAAATAAAATCAAAAAGATATTTTTGCTTCAATTGCACAAGAGGACAATGATGATATCAAGTCCTATGAAAGAGTTAGCAAAAGAGAAATGATATTTCTTGTGGAAAACTCTGAAATTCAGAGGAAAGATGAGCCGTGGAAGATATTCCAAAGGTATTTGATTAATAACTTATATTATCCGGGTGAATCGTATAAAACTCGATCGTATTATGAAACGATCTTAAAGGAAACAGGCAGTGCAGATTTTCAGCACTTTTCGGGTTATAACTCGAGTGAAAATGTTTATAACTTTTCTAAAATAATTATTAACCAGGTGATAACCATTGAAGAATGGGGAATATCCACTATGAAAGAAAGGCAGATTAGCCTTAATAACACTAAAATGAATTTCACTTATTGGGATTATATCCAGGCGTTTGATAAAGTTCTCTATTATAACAATGAGAGACACAAACATACTTGGTTTGTAAAAATTTGTGCGAAGATATTCAGACAAACTCTACCCAATTGGTTCTTACAATGGTGGTCATACCACAGTCCTACAGTCAAGATATTGCCTGAACCATTTCTTAAGTTATACAAAGAATGGGTAAAAGTATCTCCAAAATTATCAGAGATTTACCAAACAGATTATATCTGTTATTTGGATTATATTGACCAAATTTATTTCTTCATTGAATTCTCTATTCCATGGATCCATAAATGGACCCCTGAACTGGATTTCACTTCAGAACAAATCCCTTGCTTATACAGGGTTTTTTATAATAATTTCTGGGATAAACTTATTAAAAGAGATCCAAAGACAAAGGCTTTATATGGTCAAGAACTAATTGATGAAATTGAAGCAAGAATCCAGGAGTACTCAAAAACTCCTATGAAGGAAATAATTGATGATAGTTCAGTACGACATATGGCTCGTCGTATTTCAGTACAAGAAGGAAATAAAGATGAAATGATCGAGAGATATCTCGAAGAAGTAAAAAGAAATTTACTTCAAACAATTAATCAATTTAATAAATCTGACACTTCAATGAGAAGTGAGACAAGTAATGATGATACAGTGGCCACAGATGCTCAACCACTAGAACCAGAAGATATAATGACTGAAGATTCCTTGAAAAGGGCGGAGAAATTAATTCGAGAAATTAAAGGAAAATAGAAATAGTTAAGCCGCCGAGGGATCTACAGAGAAACAGTAGATCTACTGTACCAAGGCACTAGAAACAGTGCAAGGACCCAGATGTCGGGCCCACATTGTAGATAAAGTAGAATTTTTTTTTCCTTTATATAGACTTTTACCTTCACTTAGGAAGGCAAGTCTTTTTGAGTTCAAATTTTATTTCTCTCTCTAAATTGTAAATCTTCTTGTATCATACATCTAAATATATAAAATCTTCAAGCTTTTGAAGGCAACCGGCGGAGTCTAAGTCGAAGGTAATTATTTTATTTTTAGTAATATTATTTCTGTTCTGAGACCGGACGATGTCCGGCTAAGTTAATTCATATCTATGTTAAATATATAACCTTTGAACTATGTTAACTATGAAAATATACTAGACTCAATTTATGTATGAAATAAAATTTTTGTTCCGATCATTTTTACTTGGTTTCGAGATGGTGGTACAGTCAGATTTAAGGTGTTTTTTTTAGTGGCTCCAATTAGCAAAGCTGGGAGTGTAAGTCCCCGTTAAAAAGGAGTTAAAGAAGGGGTAGAAATATCCCAGTTAGAACCTGCTGGTTAATGAACTACTCTAAATAATATTTAAATCTTGACAGGCCCTTTGCTCAGGTAAAAGAGGTTTAGCCTCAACCCATACAGTCATCATGCTTAGAAATTTTTTTATTTTTTATATTTCAATTGTATGTCCCTTGTACGGGTATTTCAATTGCTAGATCTAAAGTTGTTATGGTGGATTACCGCCCGACAGCCTCGATCCTATTATTGTTGGTATCAGAGCCTAGGGATTTTCATAGTAAATGTAGATTTTCAAAGGTGAAAATATTTAATATAGATATGAAAATTGTTTGAATTTCTGTTTATGGAACAGGGAGATAGTAGTACTAAAAGTACTAGATTGCAAGAGGTAGATATACCTCAAAATTTAGATTTGTTAAACAGGTGGACAATTCCGAAAGTCTCGATGAAGACTGTGTATGATTATGGTTGGTTTGATAAATTTTCTTCTAAACAGTTGATAAAAACAACTGAACAATCTATTGCTCTTAATTCTGATGAACAGACAATTCGTTTATTAAATGAACAAGATATTAATATGTATCGTCATCAATTTAATTATATGCATATTGGCATGGTTCAAATTGCTTTTAAACCTCTTACTCTTAAAGGTTTACCTGAAACTTTTATAGCAGCTTTAAGAGATGCTAGAAATTATAATTTTCGGCAATTTTTAATAGGTTCGATTGAATCAACAGTTGCTTATGGGCCAGTTTATTTTAACACTCAGCCTAATTTACAATTATCGTTATCTGATGTTAATATTTTGGATGCTTTAACATTAAATGTTAAAACTCATGATTATAATTATGCGCCAGGCTCAGAATTATTATGCTTGTCGTATATAATTTATTATCGTTTATTATCTACTTTGAATCCAAAGTGTAAATTATATGATACTTCTCAACAAACTGTTTTGATGGAAACAAACTTTGCGAAGTCGAAGATAACCACAAGAAGGACTATATTGTGGGATGAAATAAATTTCCCAGAAACTTGGACTTTAAGTTCTGTTATAGCTCCAGATCAGCTAACAAATAAGGTCAGTAATACAGATTGCTCTCATGTTTCTCAAAATCCAGATGGAAGGATTATGATTCAATTTAATAACAGTAATACTGGAAGATTTGATGATAGATCTACAATATATTCTAGACAATCATTTTCAGAATTAAGGAGACCAATGGTAAGTCATATTTCTCCAATTGAGCCGGTTTATAAGATGGCTAGAAATCGAGCAGCTTCTTTGCATACTTTGACAACTGAAAAGTCAGAGTATAAGGCAAAGCCTTCTAAGGTAATTAAAGTTGAACCTCAGACAAATATTGTGCAGGTTGTCAATACGCATGGTGATATTCTCACTGCTTCTCAGATAGGTGATATACCTACAAATTCCGAAATGGGATTAGATAATGATAGTTTTTAAATGATGTCACACCAAATTGATTTTAGTCTTGGTTCACAGGCGAGAAAATATATTCAAGAAGAATTTTTCTCAAGGAAATGGAATCAGTTTAAAACTTGGTTTTTTGATTCTTATAGTAAAGAGGATATGAATAATATTTCTCAAGAGTTTTATGAAACTTGCGCTTTGCATAATCAAATTATGTATTTTGTACCGCTTCTCAAATAGGTGATATACCTACGAATTCTGAAATGGGATTCGATGCAAATAGTATTTAAATGTTAGCACATCAAATTGATTTTAGTCCTGGTTCCCAGGCAAGAGCTTTCATTCAAAAGGAATTTTTTGATAAAAAATGGAACCAATTTAAAACTTGGTTTTTTAATACTTATAGTAAAGAAGATTTAAATAATATTTCACAAGAGTTTTATGAAACTTGTGCATTGCATAATCAAATTATGTATTTTGTTCCATGGTTTATAACCACTTATCTTCCATTATACATAAATGATTTGGAAAGATCTTACAAAGATGGGAGTGGAAAAATTTGTAAAGCCATTTACCCTCCTCAATCACCTTTTATTTTACCTAATAATACAGGTATTACTTTTGAAGCTTTTCAAAAATTCATTGATAATGACGTTGCGGTTATAAGCGTAGCAGAAATAAATAAAATTATTTCTCAAAATAATTATTTAAGTCTGTATGTCAAAGTGTTAGGTGAACACATAAGTTCCCTTGATAAAAAGCTTGATGAGTTAATTCTTTTGATAAAGGAAATTAGCAACAGCAAAAAGACGTCTGATGTGGCCTCAACTTCAAAAGCTACTTCAGAGGCTCCAGTTGCCAGTGCTAATATCCAACGGCCCCCTGAGATTCAGGGATTTAAATTTAAATCTTTAACTGATTTAGAAGAACTTCTTGATGCGAAGTTTTCAAAATTAAATAAGAAATTTCCTGAATTAAGTTTAAAACCAATAAATCTTTCTGAAAATTTTGCTGAAAGATTAGATAATATTGTGGATCACAAAGAAGAGATTTCCACAGAAATTAATAAGCTTAAAGGTTATTTTAAAAATGACAGTAAATATGCTGATAAGCCTCGCATGCAAACTTATTATTATCCTAGACCAACCCCTCAAGATGCTCTTATTGAGGAAAGAGATTGGAATCAGACTAATACATCTTATAGTGGATCTGAAATTTATGAATGGAATTTGGATGGATTAACAGATAGACAGCTTACTATCTTGGTTCATCGTATGCTTATGTATGCTACTATATGTAGAACTATTCAAAACACAGATAGAAATATCTGTAAAATGATAGTTGCAGGGTTCACTGGTCAATTAAGAGGCTGGTGGGACAACTATTTATCTATGGAAGAAAAAGTGATGGTAATAAATGCCACAGCAACCACAGAAGGAATTGATAACCTAGGTATGGCCCTTATTGCTAATAGAGAAGATGTTGTTTATACACTTGTTCTTACAATTTTAGAACATTTTAATGGACATTATACTAATCAGCACGAAACAGTGCGTACTTTGCTTAATGGTCTTCGATGCAGGACTTTAGGAGAATTCCGATGGTATAAAGATACGTACATGAGTCGGGTTATGGAATTACCCGAAAATAAGTTTCAATATTGGGAAGCTAAGTTTATAGATGGGCTTCCTTCGTTATTTGCAGAACGAGAAAGGAAAGTTCTGAGAGGAAATATGACAGAAATCCCCTATGGAAATTTGACTTATGGAAAATTGATAGGAATATGTACACAAGAAGGATTAAACTTGTGTAACGAATTGAAACCTTCAAGGCAGCTTAAGATAGATAAGCTCAAGGAAATGAGTCAATTGGGAGATTTTTGTACCCAATTCGGATTACCAGAGGCCTCAAGTCATAGCAAAAAGAAAAAGGATAGTATCATCGATATCCTTCGGATGATAGTCCTTATAAGAAAAAGAGATCGAGAAAGAGATCTAAAGAATAACGGGAAGCTAGGAAAAGCTATCGGAAGGGAAAAAGGTTTGCCAAAAATACGTCTAAAAGAGACTTGGCAAATATCAAATGTTATAAGTGTGGAAAGTTTGGTCACATAGCACCAAATTGTAAGCTTGAAAAGCTTAAAGCTCTTGAATTAGAAGGAGAGTTACATGACAAGATCTACGGATTGTTATACACTTTTGGTTCTGAATCAGATTATGGTTCGATATCTGAGTCAGAAGCTGAAGTCGATTTACTTGACTTTTCTGATGAGGAACAGGTTTGTGATAATACTTGCAATACTTGTAAAGATGATAATTGTGTTTGTGAAAATGATGAATTTTATAAATTACAGGCACAATTTCAAGATTTAAATGTCAAAACTATCACCTCCGATAATGTGATAGAACTTTTAAAGGAAGTAACTGAAAGCAAACTTCGGGAAAAGATTATTGATCTAGCTGAAAATTCTGGATCAAGTCATTTAAAACCTTTTGAAAAAACCAGAAGCTTTGAATATCAGGCTCCTTACTCTATAAATGAGGTTAATAACTGTTTGAATAAAATTCATGTACCAACAAGAGATTCTTCATTTGATGATTTGAAATATGAGATTGAAAATCTTAAAAAAGAGATTAAATCTTTAAAACAAAATCAGATGATTTGCGATCATAGGATATCTTAGGTAGAGAAATTCAATTCTCTAACTGACCTGTCAGATAATAAAGGAAAACGAGTTGTGGTAGATGAAGAACCACAAGAAGTTTTTGAAAAAATTAATTCTGAAAATAATTTCTTTCTTGGTATGATGCAAGTGATTACTGCTAATAAGTGGTATGTGAAATGTACCATTTTAATTTATAATAGTTTTTCAGTAACTGATATTGCTATGATTGATAGTGGTGCAGATGTTAGTTGCATTCAAGAAGGATTAATTCCTTCAAAATATTTTCGAAAAACTACTCATACAGTTAAATCTGCATCAGGACATGCTTTAGATATAAAGTATAAATTGTCTAATGTGAGTATTTGCCAAAATAAGGTGTGTATTCCGCATTTCTTCTTTTTGGTAAAAAATCAGTTATATCCTCCAATTATATTTGGAACTCCGTTTATAAATGTTATTTATCATTTTACTCATATTGATGCAAAAGGATTTTCTGCAGGAACTGATAATAGGAAAATAAGTTATACTTTTATTACTGATCCTGTTTCTAAAGAAATTAGTGCTTTAATTGATATGAAATAGAAGCATGTTGATACTCTGCAATTAGAATGTTATAGCATGAATATTTTTGATACTTTGAAATCAGTAAAGGTTCAGGAAAAAATTAAATTAATTACTGAACAATTGTCTGTTGATATTTGTGCTGATCATCCAAGTGCTTTTTGGGATAGAAAAAAACATATTGTTACTCTTCCTTATGAAGAAGATTTTGTTGAAGATAATATTCCAACTAAATCTAGACCGTGTCAAATGAATTCCGAATTAGTTGAATTTTGCAAAAAGGAAATTGATAATTTGTTGCAAAAAGGTTTGATAAAACAATCTAAATCCCCTTGGTCTTGCACAACTTTTTATGTTAATAACGCAGCAGAAAAAGAAAGAGGTGTTCCTCCATTGGTTATTAATTATAAACCTCTTAATAAATATCTAAAATGGATTCGTTATCCCATTCCTAATAAAAGGGATTTATTGTCTAAATTATATGATGCTAATATCTTTTCGAAATTTGATTTGAAGTCAGGATACTAGCAAATTCAGATTTTTAAAGAGCATTCTTATAGGACTGCTTTTAATGTTCCTTTTGGACAGTATGAATGGAATGTAATGCCATTTGGGTTGAAAAATGCCCCATCTGAATTTCAGAAAATTATGAATGATATTTTCAATCCATATATGGATTTCATTATTGTTTATATTGATGACATTTTGGTATATTCAAAAACCTTTAAAATGCATATTAAGCATTTAAATATATTTAAGAAGGTAGTAATTCAAAATGGTTTGGTAATATCAAAACCAAAAATGAGTTTATTTCAAACTGAGGTGAGATTTTTGGGTCATCTTATTAGTCAGGGCAAGATAACGCCTATTCAAAGATCTATAGACTTTGCATCAAAATTTCCTGATGTTATTTCTGATAGAACTCAATTGCAGAGATTTTTAGGGAGCTTGAATTATATATCTCCTTTCTATAAAAATTTGTCCAGAGATTTGGCTCCTCTATTTGATAGATTGAAAAAGGGTTACAAAGAACCTTGGGCTGATTGTCATTCTGCTTTAGTAAAATTTGTTAAACAAAGAGTAAATGATCTGCCTCTTACTCTTAATAATCCTTCTTGGCAAAAGATAATTGAGACGGATGCGTCTAATATTGGTTATGGTGGAATTTTAAAGCAAATTAATTCCCATGACAACACTGAATATTTGATTAGATTTCATTCTGGGAAATTGACTGAAGCCCAGAAAAAATATGATACTGTTGCTCATGAAATGCTTACGATTGTTAAGTGTGTTTTAAAATTTCAGGATGATTTATAGAATCAAAAGTTTTTAATAAAAACTGATGCTCAAGCAATGAAGTTTATGTTTAATAAAGACTTTAAGCATGATGCTTCAAAATTGATATTTGCTAGGTGGCAAGCACAGCTGGCCCCTTTTGATTTTGAAATTCTTTATAAGAAAGGAAGTGAAAACTCCTTGCCAGATTTCTTATCAAGAGAATATATTCAATCATGAGTTGGTTTAGTAGTTGGTTAGGTGAAGAAGTGTTGCTAGCAATTCTTTTGAGTCTTCCATTTTCAAGATATTATGCTTGAAATTATAGAATGGCTCATTTATCAGTATATGATAGAAGGACGTCCATCTTATGAGTCGGAAAATGAGTTAGAGATATCTAACGATAATGAAAGAGATTTAACAATCTATGAAGACTTATCAAAGTAAAAATTGTTATGTGTGCAGGATGGAATCCTCTAATTACAGAGGAAGAGGTAGAGGAAGAGGGGGAAGATCGTCCCCGTCCCAACAAAGGTCATACGCTCAGACGTCCTCATATGGATCGTCATCTTACAGCTCTCCGGTAATACAAATGGGGAGAAAGAGATTGGTTAATGAGAAGATTTCTCAACCTGTGTCTTCAGTACATCTGGAAGATATTCCAGAAGATGATCCTTTATATGCGCAATTGCAGGCATATTTAGGAAAACAAAAGCAAAGAGATACCTTTGCTTCGATTGCTCAAGAAGATAATGATGATATCAAATCTTACGAAAAGGTAAACAAACGAGAAATGATATTTCTTGTTGAAAACTCTGAAATTCAGAGAAAGGAAGAACCTTGGAAGATATTTCAAAGGTATTTAATCAATGGATTATATTATCCGGGTGAGTCATACAAAACCCGATCTTATTATGAAACAATTTTAAAAGAAACTGGTAGTGCAGATTTTCAGCACTTCTCAGGGTATAGTTCTAATGAAAATGTTTATAACTTTTCAAAGATAATCATTAAGCAGGTAATAACCATTGAAGAGTGGGGAATATCCACCATGAAATAAAGGCAGATAAGCCTTAAAAACACCAAAATGAATTTCACTTATTGGGACTATGTGCAAGCCTTTGATAAAGTGTTTTATTATAATAATGATAGACACAAACATACTTGGTTTGTGAAAATATGTGCGAAGATATTCGAGCAGGTTATCCCAAATTGGTTTCTACAATGGTGGTCATATCACGGGCCAACAGTCAAGATATTGCCTGAACATTCTTTAAGTTATACAAAGAATGGATGAAAGTATCTCCAAAATTATCAGAATTATATCATGCAGATCATATCTGCTATTTGGAAAATATTGACCAAATATATTTTATTATCTAATTTTCAATTCAGTGGATCCATAAATGGACACATGAACTGGGCTTTACCCCAGAACAGATTACATGCTTATACAGAGTTTTTTATAATAATTTCTGGGATAAGCTTGTTAAAAGAGATCCAAAGACGAAGACCTTATATGGTCAAAAACTTCTTGATGAAATTGAGACACGAATTCAGGGGTATTCTAAAACTCCAATAAAAGAAATAATTGATGATAGTTCGGTACGACATATGGCTCGTCGAATTTCAGTTCAGGAAGGTGACAAAGACAAAATGATCAAGAGATACCTCGAGGAAGTAAAAAAGAATTTACTTCAAACAATTAATCATTTTGATAAATCAGATACTTCGATGAGAAGTGAAACAAGTAATGACGATGTAGTGGTAACAGATGCTCAGCCACTAGAACCCGAGGACATATTGACCGAAGACTATAATAATAATAATTAAAAAATTAAAAAATTAAAAATTAAAATAATAACAACAACAACAACAACAACAACAACAACAACAACAACAACAACAACAACAATATAATAACAATAACAATAACAACAATAACAATAACAATAACAATAACAATATAATAATAATAATAATAATAAGAATAATAATAATAATAATAACAATAACAATAACAATAACAATAAAAACAACAATAACAACAACAACAACAACAACAACAAGAACAATAACAATAACAATAACAATAACAATAACGACAACGACAACGACAACGACAACGACAAGAACAATAGCAATAGCAATAGCAATAGCAATAGCAATAGCAATAGCAATAGCAATAGCAATAGCAATAGCAATAACAATAGCAATAACAATAACAATAACAATAACAATAACAATAACAATAGAATAATAACAATAACAATAACAATAACAATAACAATAACAATAACAATAACAATAACAATAACAATAACAAGAACAATAACAATAACAATAACAATAACAATAACAATAACAATAACAATAACAATAACAATAACAATAACAATAGCAATAGCAATAGCAATAGCAATAGCAATAGCAATAGCAATAGCAATAACAATAACAATAATAATAATAATAATAAAACCTTGGTCTGACAGTCATACTGCTCTGGTAAGAAGTGTTAAACAAAGAATAAATTATTTGCCTTGTCTTACTCTTGCCAACCCAGCATGGAACAAGGTCATTGAGACAGATGCGTCTAATATTGGTTATGGTGGAATTTTAAAACAAATTAATCCCCATGATAATAATGAATATCTGATTAGATTTCATTCTGGAAAATGGACCGAAGCCCAGAAAAAATATGCAACTGTGGCTCATGAAATGCTTACAATTGTCAAGTGTGTCTTGAAATTTCAAGATGATTTATATAATAAAAAATTCTTGATAAAAACTGATGCTAAATCAGTTAAATTTATGTTTAGTAAATATTTTAAGCATGATGCTTCTAAATTAATCTTTGCCAGGTGGCAAGCACAAGTAGCCCCTTTTGATTTTGAAATCCTTTATAAGAAAGGAAGTGATAACTCCTTACCAGATTTCTTGTCTAGAGAATACATTCAAACATGACTTTCTTTACTAGATGGTTAGGAGAAGAAGCTTTGGTAACAATTCTTAAGATTCTTCCTTTCAATCAAGATATTGCTACTATTATTCTGGATGAAATTATTTATCAGTATATGATAGAAGGATATCCTTCTAATTTGCCAGAAATATCTAATAATGAAAGAGATTTAACAATTTATGAAGATTTATCAGAATAAAAATTGTTATATGTGCAGGATGGAATCCTCAAATTATAGGGGAAGAGGAAGAGGAAGAGGGGGAAGATCATCCCCACAACAGAGATCATATTCTCAAGCATCACCATATGGATCTTCGTCATATAGCTCCCCAGTTATACAAATGGGAAGAAAAAGTCTGGTTAATGAAAAAATATCTCAGACAACCTCATCAATACATTTGGAAGATATTCCAGAAGATAATCCGTTATATGCCCAGTTACAGGCATATTTGAGAAAACAAAAGCAAAGTGATACTGGTAGGGATTTTCATGGTAAATTTGTGATTAAGAAGTGAAAATATTTGACATAGATATGAACAACTCTTGTTTATGGAACAGGGAGATACTAGTACTAAAAGTACCAGGTCACAGGAGGTAGATATACCTCAGAATTTAGATTTGTTAAACAAATGGACGATTCCTAAATTCTCGATAAAGACTGTTTATGATTATGGTTGGTTTGATAAATTGTCTTCTAAACAATTGATAAAAAAAACTGAGCAGTCTATTGCTTTGAGTTCTTCTGAACTGACTATTCGTTTGTTAAATGAACGTGATATTAACCTTTATAAAAATCAGTTTAATTTTATGCATATTAGCATGGTGCAGATTGCTTTTAAGCCTCTTACTCTGAAAGGGTTACTAGAAACTTTCATGGCAGTTTTGCGTGATGCTAGAAATTATAATTTTAGACAATCTTTGATAGGTTCGATAAAATCTATTGTTGCTTATGGTCCAGTATATTTTAATACTCAACCTAATTTGCAATTATCTCTTTCGGATGTGAATATTCTTGATGCCTTGACATTAAATGTGAAAACGCGTGGTTATAATTATGCTCCAGGCTCAGAACTGATATGCTTATCTTATAGAATTTATTATCGTCTCCTTTTGACTTTGAATCCGAAGTGCAAATTGTATGACACTTCGCAACAAACAGTGTTGATGGAAACCAACTTTGCAAAGTCTAAAATAACCACAAGAAGGACTATATTGTGTGATGAAATTGATTTTCCTTCTACTTGGACTTTGAATTCGGTTATAGCCCCGGAGCAACTAACGAATGAAATCAGTAATACTGAGTATTCTCATATTTCTCAAAATCCAGATGGAAGGATTAATATACAATTTGATAACAGTTCAACTGGTAGATTTGATGATCAATCTTCTATCTTTTCCAGACATTCGTTCTCAGATCGGAGAATGATGCCTTCTATAAATCATATTTCTCCTATAGAACCGGTTTATAAATTGGCTTGAAATTGTGCAGCTTCACTTCATACTCTTTCAACGGTAAAACCGGTAGAAAAGACAAAGGCAACTGAGGTAATCAAGGTTGACCCTCAGACTAACATTGTGCAGGTGGTTAATACGCAGGGTGATATTCTCACTGCTTCTCAAATAGGTGATATACCTACGGATTCTGAGATGGGATTCGACCCCGATAATACTTAAATGTTTTTACACCAAATTGATTTTAGTCCTGGTTCCCAGGCAAGAAACTATATTCAGAAAGAATTTTTTAGTGAAAAATGGAACAATTTAAAACTTGGTTATTTAATACTTACAGTAAAGAAGATCTTCATAGTATTTCTCAAGAGTTTTATGAAACTTGTGCATTGCATAATCAAATTATGTATTTCGTACCTTGGTTTATAACCACTTATCTTCCATTATATATAAATATTTTAGAAAGATCTTATAAAGATGGGAGTGGAAATATTAATAAGGCCATTTACCCTCCTCAATCATCTTTTGTTTTACCTAATAATACAGGTATTATTTTTGAAGCTTTTCAAAGATTTATTGAGAATGATGTTGCGGTGATAAGTATAGCTGAAATAAATAAAATTATTTCTCAAAATAATTACTTGAGTCTTTATGTTAAAGTTTTGGGAGAACATATAAGCTCTCTTGACAAAAAACTTGATGAATTAACTTCTTTGATAAAGAAAATTAGTAATAGCAAAAAGACGTCTGATGTTACCTCAACTTAAAAGGTAGTTCAGATGCTCCAGTTGCCCTTGCTAATATTCAACGGCCTCCTGAGATTCAAGGTTTTAAATTTAAATCTTTAAATGATTTGGAAGAACTTCTTGATGCTAAGTTTTCAAAACTAAATCAAAAGTTTTCAGGATTAAGTTTAAAACCAATTAATCTTTCTAAAGATTTCGCTGAAAAAATTGAACATACTTTATATCATAAAAATGAGATATCATCTGAGTTTAATAAACTCAAAGGATTTTTTAAGGGTAATAATGGGTATGCTAATAAACCCAATATGCAAACTTATTATTATCCTCGACCAACTCCTCAAGATGTTTTAATTGAAGAGCGAGATTGGAATCAGACTAATACATCATATAGTGGGTCTGAAATTTATGAATGGAATCTTGATGGTTTAACGGACAGACAACTTACTATCTTGGTTCATCGCATGCTCATGTATGCTACTATATGCAGAAGTGTTCAAAACACAAATAGAAATATTTACAAAACGATTATTGCAAGCTTTACTGGTCAATTAAGAGGCTGGTGGGATAATTATTTATCCATAGAAAGCAATGGTGATAAACGCTAGAGCAACCACTGAAGGTATTGATAACCTTGGAATGGCTCTAGTTGCAAACAGAGAAGATGCAGTTTATACTCTTGTTCTTACCATTTTAGAACATTTCAATGGGAGATTCACTAACCAGTACGAAACTGTACGCACACTACTCAACGGTCTTAGATGCAGGACTTTGGGTGAATTTAGATGGTATAAAGATACCTTTATGAGTCGGGTTATGGAATTGCCCGAAAATAAGTTACAATATTGGAAAGCAAAGTTTATAGATGGCCTTCCTTCTTTATTTGTAGAAAGAGTGAGAAAGGCTTTAAGAGGGAATATGATAGAAATTCCTTATGGAGACTTCACTTATGGAAAATTGATAGGAGTATGTACACAAGAGAGATTAAACTTGTGTAATGAATTAAGACTATCTAAACAGCTGAAGATGGATAAGCTGAAAGAGAAAAATCAATTGGGAGATTTTTGTCCCCAGTTTGGATTACCAGAGATTTCTAAGAAGAAGAAAGATAAGTATCATAGATACCCTTCGGATGATAGTCCGTATAAGAAGAAAAGATCCAGAAAAAGGTCTAAAGAAGAACGGGAAGCTAGAAAAGGTTTGCCAAAATTCGATCTAAGAAAGATTTGGCAAATATTAAGTGCTACAGATGTGGAAAGTTTGGTCACATAGCACCGAATTGGAAGCTTGAAAAGCTTAAAGCCCTTGAACTAGAAGGAGATTTGCCCGAAAAGATCTACGGTCTGTTATACACTTCTGGTTCTGAATTCGATTATGATTCAGTCTCCGAATCAGAAGCTGAAGTCGATTTACTCGATTTTTCTGACGATGAAAAGGTTTGTGATAATTTATGCCAAACTTGTAAAGATGATAATTGTGTTTGTGAAAATGATGAATTTTACAAATTACAAGCTCAATTTCAAGATTTGAATGTTAATACTATTACATCTGATAATGTGATAGAACTCCTGAAGGAGGTAACTGATAACAAACTTCGGGAAAAGATTATTGATCTGGCAAATAATTCTGGATCAAGTTCTTCAAAACCTTTTGAAAAACCCAGAAGCTTTGAATATCAGGCACCTTATTCTATTAAGGAAGTTAATAACCGTCTAAATAACTTAAATGTTTCGTCAAGAGATTCCTTTTTCGATGACTTAAAATTTGAAATTGAGAATCTTAAAAAGGAGATTAAATCTCTTAAACAAAATCAAATGATTTGTGATCACAGGATAACTCAGGTGGAGAAAAACAATTCTGTAACTAAGTCTTCTAGTGATAAAGGCAAAGGTGCGGTTTTGGATAAAGAACCACAAAAACTTGATGATAATCTTGATTCTGAAAATAATTCATTTCTTGGAATGATGCAAGTTATAACTGCTCATAAGTGGTATGTAAAATGCACTATTTTAATCAACAATAGATTTTCAATAACTGATGTTGCTATAATTGATAGTGGAGCTGATGTTAGCTGCATTCAAGAAGGATTAGTTCCTACGAAATATTTTCAAAAAATTACTCATGTGGCTAAATCTGCATCTGGTCATGCTTTAGATATAAAGTATAAACTGTCCAATGTGAATATTTGCCAAAATAAAGTTTGCATTCCACATTTCTTTTTCTTGGTAAAAAATCAGTTATACCCTCCAATTATTCTTGGAACCCCTTTTATAAATGCTATTTATCCTTTCACTCATATTGATGCAAAAGGATTTTCTCCAGGTACTCAAGATCGAAAGATCAGTTATACTTTTATTACTGATCCTATATCAAAATAAATCAGTGTTTTGATTGATATGAAGAAAAAGCATGTTGATACACTTCAATTGGAGTGTTTTAGTATGAATATATTGGATACTTTAAATTCTACAAAAGTTCAGGAAAAAATTAAATTAATTACTGAACAACTTTCTGTTGATATTTGTGCTGATCATCCAAGTGCTTTTTGGGATAGAAAAAAGCATATTGTCACTCTTCCTTATGAAGAAAGCTTTTTTTTGGAGTTTTAAGTTTTTCTCTCTCTATTGTAAAAAATTCTCTTGTACAATACTTCTAAAAAATCTATAAAATCTTCAACTTTGAAGGTAGCTGGTGGATATCATCCTTTTAGGTATTAATTTAATCTTTCTTTATATTTTATTATATCTCTTATAGCTCGGACGATGTCCGGCTAAGCAATATCATATCTATGTCGAATATCTAACCTCTTGCATATGTTAATCATGAAGATATTCTAGACTCTATCTAAGTATGAAAGAATTTTCAATTCCGGTTGTTTTGACTTGGTTTCGAGATGGTGGTACAGTCAGATCTTAATACTATTTTGTTGGCTTTGCCTTAGTGGCTTCTTCTAGCCAGCCGGTTGAGGTAAGTCCCAAGGAGTAAAAGGGCAATTATTCCCGGTTAGAACTGCTAGACACATGAGCTCAACTGGAATATGTATTCTGATCTTGACAGACCCTTTGCTCGGGTAAAATGGTATTTGACCCAGTTCCATACAGTCATTAAAACTAAATGAAAATTCTTTTATATTTCGGTTGTATGTCCCTTGTACGGGTACTACGATTGCTAGATCTACGTTGTTATGGTGGACTACCGCCCGATGACCAAGATCCTGTAGAAATGACGCAGAAACAATGTACAGATACATGGAAACTTTTTTAAATTTCCAAATTTTAAATTGTTCATGAGTGTGAAGCGTGCCACATTTATGAATGAGAGGCTATAAGACGTTTAAGAAACTTTGCTTCTTTTATTACTCTTAAGTCGTGCCATAGAGTTTAACTCTATATGTCTCTCTCATAATCCCTATCCTATGCTTTTCAGGATATGGCTACCCGAAGAGCTCAGGCTAGAAGAAATGCGGGAGAGAATGTGGAACAACAAGCTCCTCCTCAAATTCCTCAAGTTTCGGTCGACCCTTTGGCCGAACAAGTGACTAATGCGGAGTTTAGGGCTGCTTTTCAAGTGTTGGCTCAAGCCATGAAGGCTCAAGCCAATAGAGAGGTCGTGGCTCCCGTGAACCCAAATATGGGTACGGCGGCATCAAGGGTAAGGGACTTCACTAGAATGAACCCTCCGGAGTTTCATGGTTCTAAGGTTGAGGAGGATCCTCAAGAGTTCATTGATGAGGTGAACAAGGTGCTAATGATCATGGGTGTGACGCCGGAGGAAAAGGCGGAGTTGGCCACTTATCAACTTAAGGGTGTGGCTCAAGTGTGGTTTGAGCAATAGAAGAGTGAGAGGGCGGATGATGTGGGTCCTTTTGATTGGGAGAAGTTCAAGGTTGCTTTTCTTGATAGGTTATTTCCCCTTGAGATGAGGGAGGCAAGGGTGCTTGAGTTCATCAACCTTCGTTAAGGAAGAATGAGTGTGAAGGAGTATGCTTTGAAGTTCACACAATTGTCTCGATATGCTCCTTCTATGGTTGCCGATCCTAGGGCAAGGATGAGTAAGTTTATGTTGGGAGTGTCCGAATTGGTGGTCAAGGAATGTCATACCGCTATGCTTATCCATTATATGGACATTTCTCGCCTAATGGTTCATGCTCAACAAATAGAAGAGGAGAAACTTAAGGGAAGGTCTAGGGAGGCAAAGAGGGCTAAGACTGGTGATGGTAATTTCTCACATTCAAGGTTCGATGGACATGGTCGTTCTAGATTTCGACAAAAGTTCTCCGGTCAAGGTTTCTCCAATGCTCCTCCTAAATCCAACAAGGATAGGGTGTCTAACCTTAAGCCTCAAGGAGGGAATAGAGGTGGTTTTTCATCGACTACTTGTGCTAGGTGTGGGAAAAAGCATGAAGGTAAATGCCTAGCTAGTATGGTTGGTTGCTTCGGTTGTGGGAAAAGTGGTCATAAGATAAGGGATTGTCTATCTCTCATGGCTATGGAAAGAGAAGGTAAGCAAGCTCCATCTAGTGGTTCGGGTTCCAATGCTCCCCAGCAAAACCGATTCTATGCACTTCAAGCTCGTCATGAGTAAGAGGGTTCTCCCGATGTGGTCACCGGTATGTTAAAAGTTTTTCACTTTGATGTTTATGCCTTGCTTGATCCCGGTGCTACCTATTCTTTTGTGACGCCATATATGGCTATGAGGTTTGATGTTGTTCCAGATGTGTTGTTAGATCCTTTTCATGTCTCTACTCCTATTGGTGAATCCATTGTGGCTAGGAGAGTCTATAGAAATTGTCCCGTCTCCTTATCCCATAGAGTTACTCATGTTGATCTTGTAGAGCTTGATATGTTAGATTTTGATGTTATTCTTGGGATAGATTGGTTGCATTCTTGTTATGCTTCTATTGATTGTAGGACCCTAATGGTCGAGTTTCAATTCCCAAATGAGCCTATCCTAGAGTGGAAGGGGGTAAATTCTATGTTTAAAGGTCAATTTGTTTCTTGTCTTAAATCTAGGAAGATGATTTCTAAGGGGTGCATATACCATCTTGTTAGGGTGAGGGATGTGGATTCCGAAACCCCTACTCTTGAGTTGATCCCCGTTGTTAATGAGTTTCCGGAGGTGTTTCCTGATGATTTACCCGGTATTCCTCCTGAAAGGGAAATAGACTTCGGTATTGACCTTCTCCCGGATACATAACCTATCTCTATTCCTCCATATAGAATGGCTCCGGCAGAACTTAAGGGATCTAAAGGAGCAATTGAAAGACTTGTTGGATAAGGGTTTCATCCGACCAAGTATTTCTCCATGGGGTGCTCCGGTCTTGTTTGTAAGGAAGAAGGATGGTTCACTTCGTATGTGCATTGACTACCGCCAATTGAACAAGGTTACCATTAAGAATAAGTATCCTCTTCCAAGGATAGATGACTTGTTTGATCAACTTCAAGGGGCTAGTTACTTCTCTAAGATCGGCCTTCGTTCGGGTTATCACCAATTGAGGGTGAAAGAAGATGATATTTCGAAAATGACTTTTCGGACTAGATATGGCCATTATGAATTCCTAGTGATGTCATTTGGGTTGACAAATACTTCGGCCCCATTTATGGATTTGATGAATAGGGTGTTTAGACAATATCTTGACATGCTGATGATTGTGTTCATAGATGATATTTTGATTTACTCAAGGAGTGAGGGTGAGCATGCCGATCATTTGAGGATTGAATTGCAAGTCCTCAAGGACCATCAACTCTTTGTGAAGTTTAGTAAATGTGAGTTTTTGCTAAGGTCCGTGGCTTTTCTTTGTCACATTGTCTCCGGTAAGGGTATTGAGGTAGATCCTAAGAAGATGGATGCGGTTAAGAATTTGCCTAGACCTCTATCACCTTCAGATATTCATAGTTTCTTGGGTTTAGCCGGTTACTATAGGAGGTTTGTTGAAGGATTTTCTTCGATTGCTTCCCCATTGACGGCTTTGACTCAAAAGAAGGTTAAGTTCACTTAGTCTGAAGCGTGTGAGAAGAGTTTCCAAGAGTTGAAAGATAGACTTACTTCGGCTCCTGTGTTGACCTTACCAGAAGGGTCCGATGGGTTTGTGGTTTATTGTGATGCCTCGAGAATTGGGCTAGGATGTGTTCTTATGCAAAATGGAAAAGTTATTGCTTATGCTTCATGGCAACTCAAGATTCATGAAAAGAACTATTCTACTCATGACTTAGAATTAGCACCGGTTTTGTTTGCTTTAAAGATTTGGAGACATTATTTGTATGGTGTGCATTTTGACATTTTTACCGACCATAAGAGTTTGCAATATGTGTTCAAATAAAAAGATCTAAATCTTCGCCAAAGGAGGTGGCTTGAGTTGTTAAAAGACTATGACATGAGTGTCTTCTATCACCCCGGCAAGGCTACTGTGGTGGTGGATGCTCGTAGTCGGTTATCTATGGGTAGTGTTGCTCATGTTGAGGATGATAAGAAAGAGTTGGTTCGTGATGTTCATGGATTGGCCCGATTGGGTGTTTGGTTGGTTGATTCCACTAAAGGTGGTGTTATGGTTCACAATGGTTCCGAATCGTCTTTTGTGCATGATGTGAAGGCTAAACAAGATCTTGATCCTAATTTGGTTGAGTTGAAGGAAGCGGTTCTCAGAAAGTCCATTGAGGCTTTTTCCCCAGGGGGAGATGGTGTGCTTCGATATCAAGGTCGTTTGTGTGTTCTCGATGTAGATGACTTAAGAGAACAAATTTTATCGGAAGCCCATAGTTCTTGATATTCCATTCATCCGGGAGCTACCAAGATGTACCGTGATTTGCGGGAGGTCTATTGGTGGAATGGGATGAAGAAGGATATTGCGAAATTTGTGGCTAAGTGTCCTAATTGTCAACAAGTGAAAGTTGAGCATCAATAGCCGGGAGGTTTGACCCAAAATATTAGTATTCCTACTTGGAAGTGGGAAGATGTGAATATGGACTTTATTGTTGGTTTACCATGCACCCGGCGACAATATGATTCAATTTGGGTTATTGTAGATCGAATGACGAAATCAGCCCATTTCATTCCCATCAAAGTTTCTTATTCAGCGGAGGATTATGCTAAGTTGTACTTGAGGGAAATGGTTAGGTTGCATGGAGTGCCTTTATCCATTATCTCCGACCGTGGTGTATAATTCACTTCTCAATTTTGGAAGTCCTTCTAAAAGGGTCTTGGTACTCGTGTTAAGCTTAGTACGGCCTTTCATCCTCAAATCGATGGGCAAGCAGAGCGTACTATCCAAACTTTGGAAGATATGTTGAGAGCTTGTGTAATTGATTTCAAGGGTAATTGGGATGATCATTTGCCTTTGATTGAGTTTGCTTATAATAATAGCTACCATTCTAGTATTGGTATAGCTCCATTTGAAGCTCTCTATGGTAGGAGGTGTAGATCTCCTATAGGTTGGTTTGAAGTTGGTGAAGTTGCTTTGATGGGTCTCGAGTTGGTACATGAGGCTATGGAGAAAGTTTGGCTTATTAGAGAAAGGTTGAAAACGGCTCAAAGTCGACAAAAGTCCTATGCTGATGATAGAAGGAGGGATTTAGAATTTGATGTTGTTGATTGGGTTTACTTGAAACTTTCACCCATGAAGGGTGTAATAAGATTCGGGAAGAAAGGGAAGCTTAGTCCCCGTTATGTAGACCCATATCAAATTTTGAGACGTGTTGGTAAGGTTGCTTATGAACTTGATTTGCCTAATGATTTGGCATCGATGCATCCGATTTTCCATGTCTCATTGTTGAAGAAATGTGTTGGTGATCCGACGTCTATAGTGCCATTGGAGAATCTTGACATAAAGGATAGTCTTTCCTATGAAGAAGTTCCAGTTGAGATTTTAGACCGGCAAGTCCAAAAGTTAAGAAATAAAGAAGTTACTTTCGTGAAGGTTGTTTAGAGGAATCAATTAGTTGAGGGTGCTACTTGGGAGGCCGAGGCCAATATGATGTCCCGATATCCTCATCTCTTTCCCTCCGATCCTACTCTAGCTTGAGGTATCTAGTTCCTCATGGTTCATTCTTTTGGTTTCATGTGTCTTAGTTATTTCCATGATTCCTTGATTGTGCATGTTTATGTAGAGTCTAATTTTTGAGAAAATGAGCTAGTTTGATTGATTTATCTATGATTATGTGCATTGGGTATGAGTTGCATAAAGTCTTCATGAAATGATGTGTTGAACATGCTTCAGCTTGGAGTTGATGTTTTCCTCCTCGGATATGTGCATTTATGTGATTGCATTCTAGCTTGGGTTGTTAGCTCTTGTTTTAGCCTCCTTATGATGTCTTGATTCTCATTCGAGGACGAATGTTCCCAAGGGGGAGATAATGCAATACCCCGGATTCGAAAAGGGTGAAAATTTTCAATTTTTGAAAACTTTGGTGACCTACTACTTGACCTACTAACCGCTGGTTGACTTACCAACAGTAGGTCAAGAGAGGTAGGAATCGTAGATGGGGCTGTCTAAGGGAAGAAATTGAAAAAAAAATGATTTGGGTGATCTACGACTTGACCTACCATTAGTAGGTTGACCTACCAATCGTAGGTCAAGCATGGGGGAGCCATAGATGCTACTGGTTGGGAGAGAAAATTTGTAAAATTTTTGGGGCTTAGGCTGTGTGACCTACGGTTGGTCACCTACGGGTAGTAGGTTGACCTACCAACCGTAGGTCATGTAGTAAGTGGGGTTGTTGGTGGAGTTTTAAAGAGGGATTGTTTCGTCTTTTCACCTAATGGCATATTTACTAATCTAGGTCGGTTTATAACTACTTCTAACACTATATAAGCCTTTTTAATCCTAAAAACTACCCTTCCAATCACATTACAAATTTCCCAAAACTCTCCTCTCCTAAATATTTCTCTCTCTAGAAGTTAGAAGAAGAAGAAGAGGGCAAGCTAGGGTTCAAGAAATCAAGCTTTTCTTCATCAATTACTGAAGGAATTGAGACTCTAAGGTAAGATGGTATTCATCCATAGAGCCCTTTCCTCCATGGAATCCCTAAAATCTCCCTTAAGGAGCTATTCTATGAACTTTAGCTTGGATTGGTAACTCTAGTTGTACCCTTCCATGGATAATAAGATGAATAAGAATTATGACTATTTTGTGGGAATTATGCTTAGCACCGAGAGGATATGGAGATGGAAGCTCTCCCATTAGTAGAGGCCGAGTTTCTAGTAGCAATCTCCTTATCACTTACCTATGTGACCCCATAGGATGATGGTCTATGATAGACACTAGCTAATGGATCCACGTAAGCTATATGTTAAGTAAAGGGTCCAACCTTGGCAAGTAGGATGGCCCTATCGGTGTGGGGTTAGACACCGGATTCCATGTTGATAGCTCACATGGTCTTACATGTCGGTTAAGGCTACTTCCCACAACAATGAACTAAAGTGCTTCTTAAGATATTTCTCAAAGTGATGTAAAGATGTTTAGCTTGCTTGACCATGGTTTATGACTTACGTTTCTAACATTTATCATGTTTTAGCTTGGTCATTGCATGTCATGAAAATGTCCCGTTTTTAGCATGTTTTAAATGATTTATGCGCATTGCTATCATACTTGGTCCTTGATTGTACTAACGCATACTCTTGCCTACATTGACTTGTTAATGTAGGGCTTGGCGATTCTCCATCTATTCGTGGCTAGAACTTAGTAGAAGGATTATTGAAGACTTGGTGAGTCCTCATCCATTCGAGGACATAACCTAGTTGTTCTTACTTTTATGTTCTTTCATTTTAGCATTGTATTGGGTTACGTCCCAAACTTTTTCTCATTCTTATGTTAGATTGGCTTTGAGACATTTGATGTAGACTTCCGCTACTTTCTTAAAAGCTTTGATATGATATTGTCTTTTGAACTCTTAAATCGCTATGATCTTGTATGCATGTATGCTAAGTGGCTTGTATGAGGCATTTCGGGGTCTTGTACGTCATGTCATGTCTAGGGAGTACCTTGGGTCGTGACATGACCAATTTTATAGAGATTAGTGAAGTGAAAAAAGGTTGACCTTTAATTTTTACATAAAAATAGAGGGAGAAAACATAAAAAAAATTCTCGTTTTATTTGTTCTTATGCATCTAAAATGGGAATTTCCAAAAAAAATTACTTCTTAATAAAAATCACAAATAGAGTTTTCTTTTATTTTCTTTTATATTCTTCGTAAAAAAAAATCCAAAATATTTTGTTTTCATAATACTTTGAAAAATATTGCATTTGTCAATTCAGGTTTCAATATCTCAAAGTTTTTTTATGTCCAATCTGGACGAACTATGCACACCTGATTCTCACCTCAATGAGGTACGTAGGCAGCCCTCCTCGGGTTCGGTGATCCTTATTTAAAAAAAGGTTCTTAATCCTTATTTAAAAAATTAAAAAAAATTGTTTATCCTTTTCTAACAAATAGGATTTTTACCCTTTTTCAAAAAAATAAAATAAAACAAAAGTTTTTTTTACTTCACATATCAAAACTTTCTGAACTACGTTTGACCTGATTCTTGCATTGACAAGATATGTAGGCAGCCTTATATTGAGGTTCGGTCCAACCAAGGAAAAATTTAGAAAGTCCTCATCACAAGAACTGGGGCAAAAAAAAGTTTTTATTTATTCAGAGTTCAAATAAAAATGTGTTTCTTCCTTATTTTAAAGTCTAAAAAAAAGGGAGATATAAAAATTTATTTAGGGTACGATATTTCTTTAAAATGATTTTTTTTCTTATTTAAAAAAAAAATTCTTGACTTGGCTGGTACCAACATACTTAGGAGTATGCATAAGAAAAAAGAAAAATGTTAAACTATTTGGCAGGACAGAATAACTTTGTTGTGACTCATAGATTCTTTTGGTATCTCTTAATATATTTATGTAATACTTGAGAAATTATCTTGCTTAAAGTTAAGGCTAAAACAAATTTGAGCTCATTGTTTCATGAGTATTGTGTGGTGAGCTTTAGATATAAAATTCAATGGCATGACTTTGTTGATCTAGAACTTGGCCCGAATGTTGGTTGAGGCGAAATTTTGAGCAACATTTAACTTGGGAAAGGATTGTAGGCTTTCTTTGATCCGATTGTGCTTTAAAAGCCTACCAAATGACATGTTATCCATATAACTCCCATTTTGAGCCTGAAACATTTTTATTTGAATAACCACATCTTAGCATATATCATTTTGAGTGCATAAATGCACTATTCATTGGTCCCACCTCCTTGAGTGCACTATCAATTATATATACAGTACCAAAGATCTAAGTTGGATAACAAAGTGAAAAAGGTTAAATATGTGAAAGTTCAAAAAAAAAAAACTAACAAAGAAAAGCTAGAAAGAAAAAATGAAAAAAAAACCTCCAACGAAAAGGAGAGAAAATGAGAGAAAAGAAGAAGAAAATAAAACAAAGGTCAAATGTGAAAGTGAAAAAACATTGAGAGCATAATGCAAATTTTAAGGAGGAAATAGTCACTTTGTCTCAAATAAATATCCTACCTTTCCCTAAGCCTACATTACAAGCCAATGACAAGTCCTATTTGATCTCATTTTTAGTGTTCTCACATTAGTGGGTACTTACATGAGGGCCAAGCATATGGTATTTCAATCTCATGCATTGAACATCTTTCTGAGTGTGAGTAACTTTCAAAAATATCCTACAATCTAAATTATTCTACAGTGTGCGAAAAAGGACTTTATTTGTGGTAAGGGCACTTGAAACACGAGGATATGAATAGTTTTAATTCCTTAATTGATGCAAGATGAACAGATCTTGTAAATACTTAAGTACGTTTGAGGTACTATTTGAAACTATAGGAATTACTCAAAGTTGTCTGGAAGTAGTTGAAGGTGATTCATATGCATAATACTAATTGTTGGTACCGGCTAAAGAAAAGACATTTCAACCATAAATTGATTTCTTTCTCTTCATCATTAAACATTTTTTTAAAGATACCTTTTGTAAAAGAAAAAAAAAGAAAAAAATTTGTGATCTATATGAGCTACGTTTGACCTGATTCTTGTTATACAGGATACGTAGGAAGTCCTACAACGGGTTCGGTCTCACTAAATAAAATTTTATATCCTCGAAAGATCAAAAATGTTATAATTTTTTTTTAAAAAAATCCAAAAAGAGTTTCAACGATCCTCAATTTAAAAAAAACTGGGGCATAATTTTATTTTAAGAAAAAATCACTCTCATTTCTAGGGAACAAACACCCTTAATGCATTTTGAACTTAGGGAACAAACATCCTAGATGCATTCTAGGGAACAAACACCCTAGAGACATCATTTTTCATTTCTAGGGAACAAACACCCTAGTTACATTTTAACCTTAGGAAAAAACACCCAAGAGGCATTTTAGGGAAAAAAACACCCTATCATCTTTCATATTTAGGGAACAAACACTCTAATTGCATATTGTCTTGCATTTTTCTTTTGGTACAAGTACTTGTCATTCATGCTAATAACTCATAATAAATATTTTTTGGTGCAAACTGAGCTAAAAGTAAAAAATGTTGTGGTGATTCTAAATGATGATTCTAATTAGCAGGACCCTCCTACATAATGAGATTTAGATTAGCAGGACCCTCCTGAACAATGGGATTAGCAGGACCCTCCTGAACAATGGGATTAGCAGGACCCTCCTGGACAATGGGATAAGCAGGACCCTCCTACATAATGTGATTTAGTTTAGCAGGACCCTCCTATATAATGGGATTAGCAGGACCCTCCTATATAATGGGATTAGCAGGACCCTCCTGAACAATGGGATTAACAAGACCCTCCTACATAATGAGATTTATTTTAGAAGGACCCTCCTACATAATGGGACTTAGATTAGCAGGACCCTCCTACATAATGAGATTTAGTTTAGCAGGACCCTCCTACATAATGAGATTAGTTTAGAAGGACCCTCCTACATAATGGGATTTAGATTAGCAGGACCCTCTTGGACAATGGGATTAGCAGGACCCTCCTACATAATGGGATTTAGTTTAGCAGGACCCTCCTACATAATGGGATTAGATTAGCAAGACCCTCCTACATAATGGGACTAGCAGGACCCTCCTACATAATGGGACTAGCAGGACCCTCCTACATAATGGGATTTAGATTAGCAGGACCCTCCTACATAATGAGATTTAGATTAGCAGGACCCTCCTACATAATGGAATTTAGTATAGCAGGACCCTCCTGGACAATGGGACTTAGTATAGCGTAATCCCTTCTGGACAATGGGACTCAGACTAGCGTAATTTAATTTAACTGAATCATCATGTAAAAGGGAGTTGATTTAAACATTCAGAAGCCATCTGAAGAATGTATCGCAACAAAGCTCGAGGCATTCAAAGTCTCGATTCAAAGCTAAGCACCATCTTTTATTTTTCTCACAAAATTTTCTTTACTATAAACTGGGGCAAAATTTTGTGCTATTACTTTTTATTTGTTTTAATTTCAGGAATCTGCTTGTAGAATAAGGTCCATCCATATTTCAAGCTCAGGAACCTATCTTGAAGGGAGTCAACTTTCAAGCTCATTTTCAATTGAAGTGGCAAGAGCTCATCTTAAGAACAAGGTCAATATCCAAGTCCGAATAGAAGGAGCCTATCTGGAGAAACATGTTTACCTTCGAACTCACTCGAGATGAAAATCAATATCTCACAACTTGAGAAGCGTCAAGACCCAAGTCAAGATTCAAGAGAAGCTACAAAGATAGAATCTTGTACTTGTATTTTCTTTTAATTTTTTGTCTTTTATTTTCATGTAATAATATGTGCCATGAATTGAAGCCTCGATGGGACCTCACTTGACTTCAACTCATCATTCCATCTCCTTGAACTACACGTGACCTGATTCCCTTAGAATCCGGGATATGTAGGCTTTCCAAAACAAGGACTCGGTCGCAGATTTTTTCCTTTTAAATAAGAGCCAAGTCAAAACTTGTCACGTTGTCTACTTCCTTGTTTGCAAACTCTTCGTGTTTCCAGTCAAAGAGGGGCAAACTGTAGACACGTAATTTTTAACCAAACCTAAGGTTTTTCACCATTTTATTCCTTAAATATTTCTTCTAGGTCTAAATTAAATATTTTATTTTTTCATCGTATTTTAGTAAGTTTACTATAAAAGATTTGAAGACTACAAAAAATATATGTTTTCTTTTAATTTAAGTTTTAATTCTTAATTATATTTTTTAGACTAGCTATTTGATTTTTATTATATTTTTATTAATTCAAAATAGTTAGCTAATATTTTTATTATTATAATTTTAATTATATTTAATTATAAGAAATTAACCTAAACTACCCATACAACCATTTTCCTACCCCATTACCCCCACACTCCCTCACACACTACCCCACCTCACAATCCTATATCTACCCACCTACACACATATATTTTCCCTCCCTACAGATACCACTCACAACAACACAAAAACTACACACACACGAGAAAAAAAATAACAACATTCCGAACATTTTTTTCTTCCTTCCCAACCATACAGAAACCCCTCAATTCATAACACTTACACACTATTACAAAAATTCCAAAACATTTACGTCAAACTCGCGCACACAAAGAAAAAGACACACTGAGAAATATAAAAAAAGTAGAGATAAGAAACAAAGATTTGGGGTCCAAGTTCGAGTTTCCAGGAAATGGCATCCTTGTTATTATTCTCGCACAGGTTCTTATCTCAGTCCCCTTCTATTTATTTTTTGTAATTTTATTGTGAATCAAAAGTATGAAAGAAGTTATTTAAATGATTTCACGCATTAGTTAGTATGTGAAGTTGATCATCTATGTGAGATTCTTACTATGAATTGAATATTTGATTATTTGAGTACTTATATATTTGAGCATAGATTTGAAGGTTTCAAGATATTAATATTGTGAGTATAAATATTTTTCAACTTGATAATTTTTTAAAATAAAAATGAATACCGATATTTTTTCAAGCAGGAAGAGAAAAGAATGGGTGTTATAGTCTCCTATTTAATTTTCATTCCCTCATATCGTTCTTATTTTTATATTCTATCTACTATTTATTGAATTTTGTATACAAGGGATATAAGATTTATGTATTGCTTTGGTTCTATAGAATTAATGATGTAAATCACCCATCATTAATGTCTCCTTTTCAATAGTTTAATTTGTCACATGAAATGAGTAAATAGTGAATAATTAATTTTGTGAAATTTGTGAATTAATTGATATTAAGATATATTTTTTTTATGAACCACTTTTTCATCCTAAAATTATCGCCACGCTCCACTAAAATTTAGTACGTTAGTGTCATGTTATTGTATATCACATATCTACATTGATTCACTCTCTTTTATTTTATTGTCTAAAAATTGTAAGGTATAATAAGTCAAAATGTTTAGTTTAAATTGATTGATTACATTTGAAATTTATCAACTGACAAGGAGTCTTAACTGTAATTGGGAACGAAATTTGGTTCTAACCTTGGCCAGTGTTTGGCCTTGCGAATTAAAGGGATTACGAAATTAAAATCTACCTTAAGACATTAATTAATTAAATATTGTGAAAGGAGTGAGATGGGATGTGAATTTATTCTAAACCCCATCAAATAAAAAAAAGAAAGAAAAATTTATTTGAAAGGAAGTAAAATGAGTTGCGGATTAATCCAAAATTCGTGATAAAGAAAAAAATTGAAAGAGAGGAGAGGAAAAAAATAGTAATCTTAAATTTACAAAAGACAAATAAATGTCTCTAATATTAGACGAGCATATTTTAACCAATAATAATAATAATAAATGGGTTTCAATAAAGAATTGGTTCCACATCTTTTTTTGAAACACTTAAAGAAGACTCAAGGATGCGGTGCCGCACTTTGGCGAAATAGTCGTATTAATTAATTTTTCTTAAACTACAAATTGTAGATTAAGAATGTTAAGGTGATTCATCTGAGAGAAGAATACAGTTATGTTTCTAAGCAATTATATTTCAAAAATCGAGAATGCAGTTATGCATCTGATTTAAGATTAATAAATTTCAACAATTTAAAAATACGAGTGAATCATGGCCTATAGACACAATTTATCCAAAAAATAGTTTAAAGTAAGTACAAGTCAATAAAAGCGACCGTGCTAAAACCACGGGACTCGAGGGATGCTTAATACCTTCCCCTCGGTCAATAGAATTCCTTACCCGAATTTCTTATTTGCAGACCAAAATAAAGAGTCATTTCCTTTTGATTAGGGATTAAAATAAAAGGTGACTTGGAACACCATAACTCAATTCCAAGTGGCGACTCTGAAAAATTAAAATAATTCCTACTCAATGCCGTCACTTAAATTGGAAAAACCCTTCCGGACTCCAAAAAGGGGTGTGACACCCACAATTGGGTCCATGGGAGCTACAACCTCCCTATTATCTTGAGAGGTTATAGCTTGAGCCAACACTTGGAAAGTGGCTCTAAACTCGACATGTGGCACTTTCTCGATCAAAGAATTGACCCAAGCTTGAGGAACTTCGGGTTCCACATTGTCACCAATATTTCTTCTCTCGGGAGCTCTTCGTGGAGGTATATTATGAAAAGTACAAAACAAGAGTTAGGAGAAAGACCTTTACAGAGTTCAACTCTATCGCACGACTTTAGAGTAGTGAAAGAAGTAAAATTTCCTAAATGCTTGTAGCCTCTTATTCATGAATGTGGCGCACTTCACACTCATGATCAAGACTCTACTCAATATCAAGTTTGTAACCTGGCGCTCTGAATATCAAGTTTGTCACGACCCAAAGTACATACCAGGCATGACATGGTGAATAGGATCCCGAGAGACCCTAACAAAGCCACTTGACATAAACATGACACTATGAATATTAAATAAAGAGAATACAACATAAAAATGAGATATAAGTCTCAAAACCTTTAAAACATAGGAGATACCAAAACAGAATACATGACTAAATAGAGTTGTAACACCTCAGAAATTGGAAAGTTGGAGGAAAAGAAAAAATTCAGATTTTTAGCACTGAGGCAGTGGGTAGAGTCCTATCTACGGATCGTAGGAAGTCCTACGGGCCATAGAAAGGAAGTCGTAGGGTTGAGTTAAGTTTTTGGAAAATTCAAGTTTCTGAAGTTCGACCTACGAGTGAACAGGACGAATCATCGTTTGGACTATGGGTCGTAGATGGGTTCCATATAAGGGTCCCAAACTTAGGGAAATATTGGACTTAAACTTGGGTAATACAAGCTGGCTATACAAACCATAGGAAGTTTGATGGGTCGTAGAAAGGCCTCATGGGAAGTTGATCAAATTTTGGATTTCTGAAGTTGAGTCTACAGTTGACTAGTATGTGCCATAGAAAGTTCTACGGACCGTAGGTCCAACCCGTAGGTCACTCTGGCAGTTAATTTTTAGGGATATTTGGTTCTTTTCCTATGCATTTATAAACCTATTCTATGTCATTTTTACCCTAAATCTAAGCCATATAACTACCTTTCTATTCCTAAAACTAACCCAACTCTCTCATTCTTTCAAAACCCCAATTTCCATCCATATTCATCCCCTCCAAATTCTCTCAAACTTCAAGGAAGAAATCTAGGGTTCAAGTTTTAAGTCTCCTTTTTCCTCCATTGCTTTTGGGCTTTGTGTATCAAGGTATGTGAGAATTCACTGATGTATTTCATTCATCCATTGGATCCCAAAAGATCTCTAAGTTCCAATTCAATTTCACCTAATCTTGATTAGGGTTCATGCAATCTCTATGGGTCTTATTTGATTTTGAGTTAATTGTTCAATTTCAATTCTTCTATGTATTTTTTAGATTTAATTACATATCTTTCAATTGATTTTAAGAAGACCCATGCATTATTCATGATTTTGACTATGACCTTATTAAGATATGAATTTATGAGCTTAAGAGTATGATTCATGAAAGTTTATGCATGATTTATGATTTAAAAGATGTTCATGATCTAAGGTTGCTTTAAAATAAGTATCAAAGAAATTGTGAAAGGTTTTCTAACATATTAAAGAATCATAATTTAGTGAAAGGTTTTTCTCACACATGCATGATTCATGGTTCAAGGAGCTACTCTATGATGACTTTATGATTTGGATTGGTATGTTGATTATTGCCTATCCTAATGTTATGCTTGATAATTGAATTTTTCTATTTCGTTGTAATTTAACTTAGCAACAAGAGAACTTGAGGTGGAGGCTCGAATAGGATGGTCTCTAGTAACAACTTCTAGTTCCAAACTACATACCTCCGTAGGATTGTCTTAAATGACCTAACTAATGGATCCAAAAATAGCATATGAATAAATGATATGGAGTTCTACATTGGCAAGTAGACTCTTCCTTCTCAGTTTGGGAGCTACATCGGATTCCGTGTTATAGCTCACATGGTCTATTATCGGTTAAAGCTAATATCCCACAAAAACGAATTAAGTTACTTTTAAAGGTTTTATGAAGCTTTCACTATGATTTTAAGATGCATTGACCATGTTCATGATTTATGATTCTTCTTTAAAGGTTTTAATATGCTTTCGTTTGGTCATACATATCATGTTTTCCTTTATGTCCCCTTGTGATCATGCTTCACATTTTTATGCATATCTCTCATACTTAGTACATTCTATGTACTAATGCATACTTGTTCCTGCATTGTCTCATAATGTAGGGTTCGACACCTATCCTCCTCCCACTCGTGGATAGTTGATTGGTTGATCATTGAAGACTTGGTGAGTCCTCATGTTCCAAGAATCGTGTCACTTTTACTATGTTTTCTTTTGTCTTTAGTTTTCATACAATGTACATAGTGTATGCGTTACGTCCTGACCACTCTTTTGATGTATTAGATTGGCTTGTCAAGACTATGATTAGACTTCTGCTTTTATGTCACACTCTTTTATGATATGAGATTTTCTACTTTAATTCTCATATTTTCTATTATATTGTGTTGTATGTATTTCAAGTGGCTTGTGTAGAGGCTCTCAGAGTCTTATATGTCATGTCACGTCTAGGGTGTACTTTGGGTCGTGACAAACTTGGTATCCAAAGCACAAGGTTTTAGAAAAGGTTCTAGGGTGTCTGACAAGCCGCATTGAGTAAAGTCTTATTAATGAATGTTAAGTGCGCCACATTTATGAATAGGAGGCTACAAAGCATTTAGGAAACTTCACTTTTTTCATTACTCTAAAGTCATGCCATAGAGTCTATCTCTATAAAGATCCTTCTCCTAAAATCTTGTCCGATGCTTTTCAGGATATTGCCCCTAGAGACTTGTTCATGAATGTTAAGTGTGCCTATGAATAGGAGGCTACAAAGCATTTAGGAAACTTCACGTTTTTCATTACTCTAAAGTCATGCCATAGAGTCTATCTCTATAAAGATCCTTCTCCTAAAATCTTGTCCGATGCTTTTCAGGATATGGCCCCTCGAAAAGCTTACGTGAGAAAAAATGTGAGTGACAATATGGAGCCTTAGGTTCCTCAAGTTTCGGTTGACCCTTTGACCAAGCAAGTAATTCATGTCGAATTCTGAGTCACTTTCCAAGTGTTGGTTCAAGTTATGATGGCCTAAGCTAATCGAGAAGTTATTGTTCCCGTGAACCCAAATGTGGGTACAATGGCGACAAGGATAAGGAACTTTACTAGGATGAATCCTCTGGAATTTTGTGGCTCAAAAGTTGATGAGGATCCTCAAGAGTTCATTGATGAGGTTTACAAGATAGTGGGAATTATGGGAGTGTCTATTGTAGAGAAGATGGAATTGGCCACTTATCAACTCAAGAGCGTTGCTCAAGTTTGGTTTGAACAATGGAAAGGTGAGAGGGCTATTGATGCGGGTCCTCTTGATTGGAAGAAATTCAAGGAAGTTTTTCTTGATTGCTTCTTTCCTCTTGAGATGAGGGAGGCAAAATTTCTTGAGTTCATTAATCTTCGACAATGGAGTATGAGTGTGAAGGATTATGCTTTGAAGTCCACTCAATTGGCTAAGCATGCTCTGACTATGGTTGCCGACTCTAGGGCAAGGATGAGTAAGTTTGTGTCGAATATCTCCGACTTGGTTGTTAAAGAATACTAAACCGCTATGCTAATCAAGGAGATGGATATCTCCCATTTGATGATACATGTCCAACAAATTGAAGAAGAGAAACTCAAAAAGAGGGCAAGGGAGTCCACGAGGGATTGTGTGTGTGAGGGTGACTTTTCTCATTCTAGGTTCATTCCAAATTTTGGAAGGTTTTTCAGTCAAGGTTCTTCCAATGCTCTGACCTCTAAGTTCAACAAGGATAGGGTGTCTAACCCTAAGCCCTAAAGAAGTGGTGGGAATAGATGTTCTATTCCCGCTTGCAAAAGGTGTGGCAAAAGTCACTCGGGAAAATGCTCGGCCGATACAGATGGATGCTTTAATTGTAGAAAGAGTGGTCAGAAAGTGAAGGATTGTCCGTTGCAAGCTAGTAAGGGTAAGGATGGTAGACAACCTCAGTCTAGTGATTCTGGTTCAAGTGCTCCTCGTCAGAATAGATTCTATGCTCTTCAAACACGACAGGATCATGAAGATTCTCCAGATGTTGTGACCTGTATATTGAAAGTCTTTCATTTTGATGTTTATGATTTGCTTGATTTGGATGCTACATTGTCATTTGTTACTCCTTATGCGGCCATGAGATTTGATGGTGGTCTCGAAATCCTTTCTAATCTCTTTCATGTCTCTACTCCCGTTGGTGATTCTATTGTTTCTAGAAGAGTTTATACAAATTGTCTTATTTCCATTTCTCATAGAGTCACTCATGTTGATCTTATAGAGCTTGATATGTCAGACTTTGATATTATTCTTGGGATGGATTGGCTTCATGCATGTTATGCCTCCATAGATTGTAGGAACCGATTGGTCACCTTCAAGGTTCCAAACGAACCTATCATGTCATGGGAAGGGGAAAGTATGCTCTTAAGGGTCAGTTCATATCTTGCCTAAAAGCTAGGAAAAAGATTTCTAAGGGTTACGTTTATCATATTGTTCGGGTAAGGGATAAAATTCTGAAACCCCTACTCTTGAGTCAATTCCAATTGTAAATGAGTTTCCAAAAGTATTTCCCGATGATCTTCTCGGTATTCCTCCCGAAAGGGAAATAGACTTCGGTATTGATCTTCTCCCAAATACGCAGCCTATTTCTATTTATCCCTATCGTATGGCCCCGGCAGAACTTAAGTAGTTAAAGGATCAATTGAAGGATTTATTAGATAAGAGTTTTATTAGACCGAGTATCTCTCCATATGATGCTCTAGTTTTGTTTTTCCAAAAGAAGGATGCTTCCCTCCGAATGTGCATTGACTATCGATAATTGAATAAGGTTACCATTAAGAATAAGTATCATATTCCAAGGATAGATGATTTGTTTGATCAACTCCAAGGAGAGAGTTACTTCTCTATGATTAACCTTCAGTCGGGTTATCACCAATTATGGGTGAAGGAGAGTGACATTCCGAAGATGGTTTTTCAACTCGGTATGGTCATTATGAGTTTTTAGTGATGTTTTTTTGGTTTGACTAATGCCTCGGCAGCATTCATGAATTTGATGAATAGAGTCTTCAAGCAATACCTTGACATGTTTGTGATCATGTTTTTCGATGATATTTTGATTTACTCACGGAGTGAGAATGAGCATGTTGAGCATTTGACGATTGTATTTCAAATTCCCAAGGATCATGAATTATATGCTAAGTTTAGCAAATGTGAGTTTTGATTGAGGTTTGTTGCTTTCCTTGGCCATATTGTCTTCGGTGAAGGTATCCAAGTTGATTCCAAGAAGACCGAGGTGGTTAAGAATTGGCCTAGACCTTTGTCCGCTTCAGATATACGGAGTTTCTTGGGTTTGGCCGGTTACTATAGAAGGTTTGTGAAAGGATTCTCCTCTAATTCTTTGCCTTTGACGACATTATATATAAAGAAGGTGAAATTTCTATGGTCGGAAGCTTATGAGAAGAGTTTCCTAGAGTTGAAAGCTAGACTCACTCCAGCCCCTATTTTGACATTACAGAAAGGATCGAATGGTTTTTGTGTTTTATTGTGAAGCTTCATGGATTGGTCTTGGTTGTGTTTTGATGCAACATGAGAAAGTCATTGCTTATGCTTCAAGGTAATTGAAGGTGCATAAAAGAATTATCTGACTCATGATTTGGAGTTAGCGGCGGTAGTGTTTGCTCTAAAGATTTGGAGACATTACCTATATAATGTTGATGTAGATGTGTTTACCGATCACAAGAGGTTGAAATATGTACTCACCCAAAAGGATTTGAATCTTCACCAAAGCAGATGGCTTGAGCTATTGAAAGATTACGACATGAGTGTCCTCTATTATCCGAGTAAGGCAAATGTGGTGGCGGATGCTCTTAGTAAACTATAATTGGAAAGTGTTACTCATGTTGAGGATGATAAGAAAGAGCTAGTTCGTGGTGTTCATGGGTTGGCACAATTGGGTGTTCGCTTGGTTGATTCTAGTGAAGGTGGTGTGGTTGTTCATAATAGTTTGGAATCATCTTTTGTATTGGTTGAATTTAAGAAGTCGATTTCCAAAAAAACCATTGAAGATTTCTCCCAAGGGGGAAGGAGTCCTTCTATATCAAAGTCGGTTATGTGTTCCGAATGTTGATAAGTTGAGAAATCAAATTTTGACAGAAGCTCACAGATCTCGGTATTCTATTCACCCGGGAGCCACCAAGATGTATCGGGAGTCACCAAGATGTACAGTGATCTACGAGAAGTGTATTGATGGAATGAAATAAAGAAGGATATTGCGAAATTTGTAGCTAAATGTCTGAATTGCCAACAAGTGAAAGTTGAACATCAGAAACTGGGTCGTTTGGCTCAAGACATTAGTATCCCTACTTTGAAGTGGGAAGATTTGCATATGGACTTCATTACGGCTTTACCTCACACTCGCCGTAAGTTTGATTCGATTTGGGTTATTGTGGACTAAATAATGAAATCACTTCACTTTTTTCCCGTTAAGACTTTATTTTTAGTGGAAGAGTATGCTAAGCTTAATATTCGGGAAATGATGAGGTTGCATGTAGTGCCCTTGTCTATTATCTCCGATCATGGCACTCATTTCACATCTTAGTTTTGGAGGTCATTTTAGAAAGGTCTCGGTACGCAAGTGAAACTTAGCAAGGCTTTTCTTCCTCAGACCGATGGACAAGCTGAGCATACTATACAAACTTTGGAAGATATGCTAAGAACTTTCGTGATTGACTTCAAGGGTAATTGGGATGATCATTTGTCTTTTTTAAGTTTGCTTATAATAATAGCTTTTATTTTAGCATTGGGGTGGCTCCATTTGAGGCTCTCTATGGTAGGAGGTTTAGGTCTCCTATTGATTGATTTGAAGTTATTGAGGTCGGTTTGATAGGACCCAAGTTGGTGCATGAGGCTAAAGAAAAGGTTTGACTCATTCGTGAAAGGTTAAAAACGGCTCAAAGTCGACAAAAGTCTTATGTTGATGTTAGAAGAAGAGAGTTTGAGTTTGAAGTTAATGATTAGGTCTACTTGAAAATTTCACCCATGAAGGGTGTGATAAGGTTTGGAAAGAAAATGAAGCTTAGTCCCCGTTATGTGGGCTCATATCAGATTTTGAGGCATATTGTCAAAGTTGCTTATGAACTTGAGTTGCCTAATGATTTAGCATTGGTACATCCGGTATTCCATGTCTCTTTATTGAAGAAGTGTTTTGGAGATCTGATATCCATTGTACCTTTGGTAGGTTTGGGAGTTAAAGAAAATCTTTCTTATGAAGAGGTTCCAATTGAGATTTTAGATCGACAAGTCCGAAAGTTGAGGAATAAAGAAGTTGCCTCCGTGAAGGTTTTTTGAAGGAATCAATTAGTTGAGGGTGCTACTTGGGAGGCCAAAGTCAATATGATGTCTCGATATCCTCATCTATTTCCCTCTGCTCCTACTATAGCTTGAGGTATTAGCTCCTCATGATTTATTTTTTCGAATTCATGTGTTTTAGTCATTCTCATGTTTTCATATACACACACATTCATGAAAAACTTGATTTTGATGTTACGATTTATCTTGTAGTTACTCTCCATGTTTATGTGCATTTTGATGAGATTTGCATTCATGTTGGGTTGTTAGTTTCTCTCCTACTCTATTCATGCTAGCTTGAGTTTCATTTGAGGATGAATGTTCCCAAGGGAGAGATATTGTAACACCTCAGAAATTGAAAAGTTGAAAGAAAAGGAAAAAGTTCAGATTTTTGGCATTGAGGTAGTGACTACGAGTCCTATCTACAAACTGTAGGAAGTCCTACAGGCCATAGAAAGGAAGTCGTAGGGTTGAGTTAAGTTTTGGAAAATTCAAGTTTTTGAAGTTCGACCTACGAGTGAACAAGATGGGTCATCATTTGGACTACGGGTCGTAGATGGGTTCCGTAAAGGGGTCCCAGACTTAGGGAAATTTTGGACTTAAACTTGGGTTCTATGATTTGGCTCTACGAGCCGTAGGAAGTTTGACGGGTTGTAGGAAGGTCTCGTGGGAAGTTGATCGAATATTGGGTTTTTGAAGTTGAATCTACGGTTGACCAGTACGAGTCGTATAGGTCCAACTCGTAGGTCACTCCGGCAGTTAATTCTTAGGGATATTTGGGTCTTTTTCTATGCATTTAATACCTATACTATGTCGTTTTGACCCTAAATCTAAGCCCTATAACTACCTTTTTATTCCTAAAACTAACCTAACTCTCTCATTCTCTCAAAACCCCAATTCCCATGCACATTCATCCTTCTAAATTCTCTCAAGCTTCAAGGAAGAAATCTAGGGTTCATGCTTCAACTCTCCTTTTTCCTCCATTGCTTTTGGGCTTTGTGTATAAAGGTATGTGGAAATTCACCAATGAATTTCATTCATCCATTGGGTCCCAAAAGATCTCCCAGTTCCAATTCAATTTCACCTAATCTTGATTAGGGATTATGCAATCTCCATGGGTCTTATTTGATTTTGAGTTAATTGTTCAATTTCAATCGTTCTACTATTTTTTAGATTCAATTACATATCTTTCAACTGATTTTATGAAGACCCATGCATTATTCATGATTTTTTACTACGAACTTGTGAAGATATGAATTTATGAGCTTAAGAGTATGATTCATGAAAGTTTATGCATGATTTATGATTTTAAAAATGTTCATGATCTAAGGTTGCTTTAAAATAAGCATCAAATAAATTATGAAAGATTTTCTCACATATTCAAGAATCAAGATTTAGTGAAAGGTTTTTCTCACACATGCATGATTCAAGGAGCTACTCTATGATGACTTTATGATTTGGATTGGTATGTTGATTATTGTCTATCCTAATGTTATGCTTGATATTTGACTTTGTCTATTCCGTTGGGATTTAACTTAGCACCGAGAGAACTTGAGATGGAGGCTCAAATAGGGTGGTCTCTAGTAGCAACTTCTAGTTCCAAACTACGTGCCCCCATGGGATTGTCTTAAATGACCTAGCTAGTGGATCCACAAATATCATATGAATAAATGACACGGGGTTCTACCTTGGCAAGTAGGCTCTCCCTTCTCAGTGTGGGAGTTACATTGTATTCCATGTTATAGTTCGCATAGTCTATTGTCGGTTAAAACTAATATCCCACAAAAAGGAACTAAGTTACTTTCAAAGTTTTATGATGCTTTCATTATAATTTTAAGATGCATTGACCATGTTCATGATTTATGATTCTTCTTTAAAGGTTTTACTATGCTTTAGCTTGGTCATGCATATCATGGTTTCCTTTACGTCCCCTTGTGATCATGCTCCACATTTTTATGCATATACCTCATACTTAGTACATTCCATGTACTTATGCATACTTGTACCTACATTGTTTCATAATGTAGGGTTCGACGCTTTCTCCACCTCCTGCTCGTGGCTAGTTGATTGGTTGATCATTGAAGACTTGGTGAGTCCTCGTGTTCTGAGGAACATGTCACTTTTACTAGGTTTTCTTTTTTTCAGATATTGTACGTGGTGTATGGGTTACGTCCCGACCACTCTTTTGATGTATTATATTGGCTTGTCAAGACTATGATTAGACTTCCGCCTTAATGACACACTCTTTTATGATATGAGACTTTCTACTTTAATTCTCGTATTTTCTATTATATTGTGTTGTTTGTGTTGATATCCCTTAAAAAGACGCAACGTCACGTTGACTCAAAAAATAATCAATTTTAAAGGATAAATGAATTTTAAAAGGAAAAAGGGTTTAAAGGGAGTCGTCACCTAATTTTAGGAAAACTAGGAAACCAATTAATTAAATAAAAATAATGTCTACGAAACCAATAGATTCTAGATAAGGGTTCAAGTTATTTCGAAGGGAAGGTGTTAGGTATCCTTCGAAATTCATAAATGTAGGTCCCAACTGAATTCATTTTTTTCAAATTGAGGAGGAAATAACAATAATATACAAGTATAATAAACATGTGATATATATACAAATAATAAAGTAAAACAATAATATAAGAAACGGCCTAAGTTTACCTATCGTCAATAATATATACAATAATGAATAAAAATATAATTAGAATTTCATTCGAATAGCTTCAATGGGAAGCAATTCCATGTACTTGTAAAGACACTTAGTAAAAGTGTTAGTAATAAATAAATATGAATAAAAATGAATGAATTAAATAATAGCTTAAAAATAAAAACCCGTCTTATTAACATGGGAGGCCTTGAAAATCAATGATAATTTCTTTATCGACCACTTCTAAGCAAAAGAAAAATAAGAAAATACAACGAATAACCAAATAATAAGCTTCTAACTAATGGCATGTTCAACATAATCAAAGATTCGACACTAAAACCCATTAATTGAAAATTTAACTATTACATATATATCACTTCATAATAATTGAAAACAAACTATTAATTAATCTTCAAATTTATAGACAAGCCAACAATTATAACAAAATAATGAAAATTAACCGATATTCACAAACAGTGGCCAAAAGACTAGATTTGAAGCAAACCAAGCAAATAGAAATTAATTAGATAGAGGATGAGCACTGTAACTACAAAAAAAGAGTAAAATAATGAATAAAAGTATATAAACAATCAGTAATAAAAAATCAATACAAATAATATAAACATGCTAAGTAATAGGAAAATAAAGCATAAGAATCAATTAAAAGATAAAATAAGACATAAAACGAACTAATAAGCAGATTTGGAATAAATGAAGTAAAAAACTAAGACGGTGTTGTTGGGGTTTCAAACCTCCGTTGACCCGTCGGGATTCCGGCTAGATCTGAAATTTCAAAGCTCGGAACTCATCTGGTTCGTTGTCCTTGTTGTTGTTGTTCACTGGGGTTTGGGGTTTGGGGTCTGGTTGTTGGTTGTTGGTTGGGGTTTTGGTCGGAGGCGAGGTGGGGTTTCGTTGTATTTTCACCGGAATAAGGGGATCGTTTGGTTGTTTTCCGCCGGAGTGAAGGCTGCTTTGTTGTTGATGGTTGACTGTTGGAGTAATGGTGTTTGGCGTGGTTCACTAGAAAAGGAGAAAATGAGGTGTGGGCTGTGCTCTACGATGAGGGTCTGTTTCAGGTGGATAGAGGTTTGGGTTTGGGGTTTCAGTTTGGTTTGATTGGAGAAGAAGAGCAGAGGAATTGGGTTTGGGATTGTTTTCTGGTGGTTTGGAAAGTTGAGGTCCGGTGGTTTGTGGTGACTTGCTCCGACAATGAGCTTGCCAGAGGAGATGGTGGTCTGGAAGAGAGAAAATGGGGTGTATGGTGGTGGACTCGCTTGTCACTGGAAAACTATGAACACTAAAACAAATCCTAAAGACTAAAAAATTTAAAAATTACTCCTAAAATCGTATTCAACACCACTAACTTAATGACCAAGTTATTGCTTAAATAGAAAATTGAAAACAACCAATAGTGTAATACCATTATCTTAAAACTGTGGGTCAAAACCACCGGTTAATAAAATATCAGTGTATGAAATCTTATCTATATTTGAATAAATTTTTAGACTGCGCAAAAATATCAAAATGAATATTAATAAATGTAACGAATAAAATGAATATTAAAAAATGTAACGAACATAACCAATGCCATGTAAAAAATGTAATTTAACAAAAATAATGATTTAATCAAATTGAACAAATATTTGAACATATTCAACCAGCTGTGACAAAAAATAATGTAATCAAAATTAACCGATAAAAATTCTATTATTTTAAAAAATAAGGATAATTATTAAAAAATTGTAAAATGTGTATTTTGAACTATTTAACAAATAAAATGTTTTAAAATATTAACTTTGAAAAATACCAGACCAAAATTTGGTGTCAACAACTTGCCCCTTTGTTTGATTAGGATCGATGAAAAAGATCATGGTCAAACAAAGTTGACGAACCCTAATTTGGTTTGATAAACTTTGAACAAAATAATATGAGACGTTAGTAGAACTTTTGAACAATACTTTACGTCCGTCAACGAGACTGAAAATAATGAACAAAAAAGCAAGGATTAATCGTAAATTGAAAACATTCACATACCTTCGATGTTACTTCCCAAATTGCAAAATGAAGGTAGTGTACCTCTTTGAATGGAGGACGATGCCAATAACATGTCATTTTGAATGAGCTGACGGCTTAACTTGTCTCTTGAAAGGCAGACGACCCAACTTGAACTTAGCGTGCCACTTGAAGGGAGATGATAACCCAACGTGTCTATTGAAAGGCAGACAATCCAATTTGAATATAACATGTCACTTGAATGGAGGTGACAACCCAACATGTCTATTGAAAGGCAGAAGACCCGATTGTAACTTAACATGTCACTTGAAGGGAGGTGACAACCCAACTTGAATATAACATGTCACTTTGAACGAGGTGACAACCCAACGTGTCTCTTGAAAGGCGAACGACCTAACTTGAATAAGAAACGTCACTTGAAGGGATGTGACAACCCATCTTGAATATAACATGTCACTTTGAACGCGGTGACAACCCAACATGTCTCTTTGAAAGGCGGGCGACCTAACTTGAATATGAAATGTCACTTGAAGGGATGTGACAACCCAACTTGAATATAACATGTCACTTTGAATGAGGTGACAATCCAACGTGTCTCTTTGAAAGGCGGACAACCCAACTTGAATTTAACATGCCATTTTGAGGGAGGTGACAATCCAACGTGTCTCTTTAAAGGCGGATGACCCAACTTGAACATAAGATGTCACTTTGAACGAGGTGACAACCCAACATGTCTATTAAAAGGCAGACGGCCAATTTGAGCTTTAACATGTCATCTGAAGGGAGATGACGACCCAATCTTGAACTTAATATGTCACTTGAAGGGATGTGACAACCCAACCTGTTTCTTTGAAAGGTGGACGACCCAATTTGAACTTAACATGTCATTTGAAGGGAGATGACAACCCAAACTTAAACTTAATATGTCACTTGAAGGGATGTGACAACCCAACGTGTCTATTGAAAGGCAGACGACCTGATTGGATATAACGTGTCACTTGAAGGGAGGTGACAATCCAAACTTAATCTTAATATGTCACTTGAAGGGATATGACAACCCAATGTGTCTATTGAAAGGCAGACGACCTGATTGGATATTACGTGTCACTTGAAGGGAGGTGACAATCCAACATGTCTTTTGTAAGGCAAACGACCCAATTCAAATATAACATGTCACTTGAAGGGAGATAACAACCCAACGTGCCTCTTGAAAGGCAGACGACCCAATTTGAATATAACATCAGTGGTATACCATAAAATGTGCAATAACAATGTTAGTAACAAATGCAACATAAGCTATCTAAACTTGAACTTATATAAACAGTGAACAAAGTGACGAACCAATGCAACATTTCGAACATAATAGTATCATGAGTATACATATAAAAAAATGTCAATTTGAATGGAATAACAAAATAAAAAAGTGTCATTTTAAACGGCATGACAAACCAATTTAAAAGAAATATCTAAGATAACAAAACAACTTTAAAATGTGTCATTTTGAAAGGTATGACTACCTAATTTTAAAAAGCATCATTTTATTTGAGATAACAAATTAATTTTTAAAAATATGTCATTTTGAAAGGTATGCCGACCTAAATTTAAAAATGATGTCATTTTGAAGGGTATGACAACCCAAAAATACAATTTCAACAATGAAATGGTCCACAAAAATGGTCTAGACAAGGATTGAAAAGTGGGTGTCAATCAATTTTTATTTTTTGAACAACGAAACATGTTTTAACTTAATTAGTGCCAACAATTAGTATTGCACATAAAATTTTTCACAATGCTTTCTCTTTTAACTGAGACTGACTTCAAGGTAATTCCTATGGATTCAAGTGGTACCTCAAATGTACTTAAGTAATGACAAGATTTGTTCATCTTGCTTCAAACAAAGACTTTGAACTAGACCTAACATCATGTTTCAAGTGCCCTCACCACAAAGAAAGTCTCAATGTGCACACATTTAAAGTGTTTTGATTTGAGGACACTTAACAAAATTCACTCACACTCAGAAAAATATTCAACGTATGCAATTGTGATACCATAGGCTTGGCCTTCATGTAAATCTCCAGTAATGCGAGAACATTTTAAATGAAATCATGTAGGACTTGTTATTGGCTTGTAATGTAGGCTTAGGGATGGGTAAGATAGTCATTTGGGATAAAAGTGACTTAATCCTTTCTTGAGCTTTGCACTAAATTTGTACTTTCAACGTTTGTTACGCTTTTAGCGTTTGATCCTCTTTGTCGTCCTTTTCTTTTGCACTTTTTGACTTCTTTTGAAGCTTTACTTGTCTGAGCTTTTTTCCCCTTCTCTTCATCTTTTGAAGTTTCTCCTGTTTGTTTGGAGTTTGCTTCTTCTTTTGTTGAAATTTGACTTGTTTGAACTTGTGGGAAATTTTCAATTCTTTCTTCTTTCTTTTGTACTCATTTTTTGCATTCTTGAATTTCAGGGACTTTGCAACTTTTGTCTTTGACAAATTTGAACTTTGAATCTTCTTTTGTAACTTGCACGTCTTCGGTGCGCTCAAGAAAGTCGAGCCAATAGAGAGATAGTGCGTATAAGAACTCAAAAAAGGTATAGGCTAAAATGTGGTTGTCCAAAGAAAAGGCTCAAGGCTCAAAGTGGGAACATGCTAAGATTGATGTCATTTGATAGGCTTTGAAAGGCACAAACGGGTCAAAGAAGGCCTACAATCATTTCTCAAATTAAACATTACTCAGGATTTTGCCTCAACAAACATTCAGGCCAAGTTCTAGATCAACAACGCAACACAATTGAATCTAATTCAAAACTCACCACACAAGGCACGTGAAACAATGAATCTGGTTTTGTTCGTATTTTGAATGGATGGAAGAGAATATTTTGTCAAGTGTAACAAAAGTATGAATGAGAGGTACCAAGAGAATCTATAGTTTAACAAGAAGTCAATCCTCTCTATTGTTTCAATTATTTTTTACATGCACACTCTAATTGTGCTGGCACCAACCAAGTCAAAATATGATATTAAAAAATATAACATTTTAAAAAGAATAAAAAATAAAAATCTTTTCAATAAAGAATACCGAACCCTAGAAGGGCTGCCTACGTATCTCATTGAGAGAATCAGGTTTGCGTAGTTCGTTCAAATATGGTATAAAAATATTTTTGAACAACAAATGAATTTTTTAAAGAAAATATAACTGAAATGAAAAGCTAATGAGTCACATTGACGGGCGGACAACCCAAATTTAACAAAAAACTCTTTTTTATTATTTAAAGAACAAATAACAAAAATAAAAAATCAACGAGTCATATTGAAGGGCGGACCACCCAAACTTAACAAAAAAATCTTTTTTATTATTTAAAGAACAAGTAGCAAAAATAAAAAATCAACGAGTCACATTGAAGGGTGGACCACCCAAATTTAATAATAAAAAAAATTTCAATGGAATGTAAGACAAATAAAAATTTGAGATATAAATTGAATATAACATTATGTACAACAATTAAAACAAAGGTATAAACCAACTGGAGCGATGCCTCATAAATCTGAAATATAAGTACAAGCTTGGTGAAATTTTTGAGGGCATTCCTTATCCTAACCTTGGTTAGGTTCTATATTTGAACAGTGGCCGCTTTATACTTCTATTTATAGGTATAATTTAGGCGTATCAAATTTTGACGCCGTTGCTGGAGAATACAATTTTTGAATTAGATTAATTGTGTTATTTGACTGTTAAGTCATTATTTCCTTATTTATTTTTTTGTTTTATTTAGGGTTAAACACTTATGTATGCCAAATATACAGAGTCAAGGCAAACCCCTGATTCCAATTGATCTTGAAATTCAGTGAACTCTGAGAAAAATGGCCAACAAGGTGCTCATGAAACTGGGGAAGAAGTTACAACAAGATTGATGGTTGAGGAACGAGAAGGGGTACATCAAGAGGAGGCAACTCATTTAGCTAAAAGTCAACATTAGGCTGCCACTACAGAACAAGCTAGGAGAGATGAGATGACTCACCATAACTCTCTGAATAATCAACCTAAGAGGAGAGGAAATAGAGGCTGGACATATCAGCAACCTAGGCATGTTCCTTAGTTTAAGGATGAGGATGATTATGATGTAGACCAGGATGATACAAGAGCTATCGGTACTATTATATGACCTTTCTTGCCTGCTGGGGCAATGTAATACCTCGGAATTTGGAAAAGATTAAAGCGGGTTAACAGACATGTCCACAGGCCTAAAACGGACCATGAACCCTTTACTGAACCCTAAACGGTCCATGAAAGGGTTCACTGGCCGTTTAGGGGAGTGGCCTGGCCATTTAAGGCAACCAGGAAAAATGAGGGTGTTGTAGTGATCCCTATACGGACCGTATAGATTTATATGGTCCGTTTAGGCATCCATATAAGTAACTCGTCAGCTTTTAAGTTAGGTCTATTTTAGTCTTTCTCCTATGGGTTTAATACCTAAGCTATGTCATTTTAACCCCTATTCTAAGCCCTATATAAGTATTTTAAGTCCTAAAACTATCCATTCTAAAATCATTCACCTAATTCCCAAAGTCCCTCCAAGTTCTTCCCTAAAATTCTCTCTCTAGAGCTAAGGAAGAAGAAGAAGGGTTTCACTTCAAAGTCTTCAATTCACCATAGCTTTTGGGTTTTGATCATTTAGGTATGTTAGTGTTCACTTATGGATTTCTTTCCTCCCTAGAGTTCCCAAAATCTCCTAATTTTACAAGTTAGATTCTCAATTCAAAAGCTAGGGTTTTATTCAATCTTTATGGGTTCTCTTCAATTGTGATCTTATTGATAAATTTCTATCTTCTAATGCATGAATTGAAGTAATTACATGATTTTAAGTTGATTTCATATGAACTCATGCACGACCCATGATTTTAGATTATGAACCCATGATGAAGCTTATGAACTATGAAATATGATTTTTTTTTAATAAAGATATGCATGCTTTTATGAAATTGATGTTTATGAATGGGCCAAACCGATTACACCTAAATTCAATCTATATGATCTCATTAATGCATGAATTGAGTTGTATGGTATGTTGTTGATGAAATCCATGTGAGCCCATACTACATGCTTATGATTTGATTATGAAATCAAGCCTTGATGGCATGAATGTTTATGAATAAGACTTAAGGGATACTTTCGAATAAAGTGTGAACATACTTTGATGAACTAGGTTACTTCCGATTGAAGTATTCTTATATGAAAGATGATCATGATCGGGATGCTTAGATTAGTGTCCCTATGAGTAACTTATGAAGTCATGATAATGAAAGGAGCTACTCTTAAAAGAATGATGCATTAATTCCATGGGAAGTTGTACTTAGAACCAAGTGGACTAGTGGCGATTATCCATATCCTACAAACTATGTGCCACCATAGGATAGGCCAAGTATTCATGAATGAAAGGGGCATAGAGGCGAGTACCCATGACTCCGAATGCTTGAGGTCTTGAGGGGACTAATGGCGAGTACCCGAGTCCCAAAGTTATGAACACGATCCTTTATGTCCTAGAAAGATGTTTAGGGTCCTCTTCGATGGGGTAATACATCGAACTCCATAATTAGCTCTCATAGTTATATGTCGAATAATGGTCTCTCCCGCACACTTAAAAGAAATGGTTTAACCTTATGACATGATTCTTATAGTTTTGCATTGACCATGATTATGACTTGTGTTTTTTAACCTTTTTATCTTATGATTTAGCTTAGTCATTGCATGTCATGTAAAGTCCTTTTAGCATGACTTCATAACTCTTATGCATTGCTATCATACTTAGTACATTCCATGTAATAATGCATACTTGTGCCTACATTGTTTTACTAATATAGGGTCCAACACTCCTACCTCACACACTTGTGACTAGTTGAATCTCTCTTGTCATTAAGATTGGTGAGTCCTCATGTTCCGAGGACCGAAACACTTTTATATGCTTTCCTTTATTACAGTTTTCAGACATTTTACGTTATATATGGGTTACGCCCCAATCACTTATTTTGATGTATTAGATGGCTTGTTGAGACTATGTTAGACTTTCGCTTTGTCAACTCTTTTATGATTTAAGATTGTAAATTTTGAAGTCTTTATTTCTATTATCTTGTATGATATATGCTAAGTGGCTTGTGTAAGGTCTTTCAGGGTTTTATACACCATGCTACACATAGGGTATGCTTTGGGTCGTGACAGGCAAAGCTTGATATCACAAGCAACACTATCCAAATGTTGAACATAAGGGTATTGTTCACAGGTAGAGCTACTAAAGATGCCCACTTGCACTTGATGAACTTTGTAGGTTCTTAAAAATGTGCCTATAGTAGGATTGGAGTGACTCAAGATGACATTAGACTGCGGTTGTTCCAACTATCATTTTCAGGAAAGGCAAATCTTTGGCTAGTTGAACTTCTGAATGATTCGATTTACACGTGGAGAGAATGGAGAGACGCATTCTTGGAAAGGTTCTTCCCACTATCAAAAATGTTGCAGCTAAAGATGAGATATACACATTCAGGCAGTTGTCCGGAGAAGCTTTATGTCAAACATGGATACGGTTCACAAAGAAGCTGAAGCTGGTGCCAAATCATAGGTTACCCAATGATTCTCTGTTGGAGATCTTCTACAAACTATTAAATGCTAACACTAAAGCGGTTGCAGACACTGTTACTGGAGGAGCATTTATGATAACACCTTTGAGGAAGTAGTTGAGATACTTGTTAAGGTCACTAAAACTAATAGAGCTTGGCACACAAGTGAAGCTGAGACTTTTCTGAGGGTACTTATGTTGTAGGTCCAGCTACGGAGCAGAGGATATTGCATGATGAGCTTAGTCAAGAGATGGCCCAAATGCGAACAAAATTCAACATTGTTGTGAAACATCTTATGGGCGCTGGAGTGGAGAAATTTAATGTTGTAGGCTCACATGGTAAAGCAAAAACAAATGAGGATTACGAGTATGACGAGGATTTCCACTATGGAAAAGATTAGATGGCTGGTTTTTGGACCAACGTCCAAGGATCTAATCAATATACTTGACGTCAAGGTTAAGGAAATCAACGTCAGAACTTCAACCGAGACAACAACTTCAACTGAGATAAAACTTAAACCGATATGGGTACAATGACAGGAATTCGGGATAGAGATGGTGAATGGATGGAAAGAGATAATTATAAGAATGAGAGAAGTGGTACATACATTCTACCAGGAAATCATGAAGGGGGATCAAGTCTCTCAAAGATCGAAGACATATAGTTCACTGTGTTGAAGAGAGTTGAAACATCTAATGAAAGTCTTAAGGAGAAGAAAAGTGACTTATCGAGTATGATTTAGAAGGTTGAGTCACATGCCACCACAATTAAGAAGATTGAGTAGCAATTAGGCCAAATGTCCATATCATTTAATCAACACCAATAGGGACACTTCCGAGCAACACTATCCAGAATCTAAAAAATGATGGGCATTGTATGGCGGTGATTACTCGAAGTAATACGCAAACCGTGGATCCGCAAATGCATGTAGTGGATGATGAGCCAAATGAGCCTAAGAATGTTGACAAGAAAACTTGGGTGAATCTGACAACAAATGGTCTAAAGTGAAGTTGACCAAAAATCAGCCTTGTAAAGGGAGTGAGGTCATTAAGACTCCAACTCCCATGCCACGACCTCCCCAACCGTTCCCACTGAGACTAGCAAAGAAATCTGAAGATGGGGAATATCATAAATCCATCTTCTTGCTGAAGCAATTTTCAGTAAATGTACCTCTCATTGAAGCACTTGAGCAGATGCCTGGGTATTCCACATTTATGAAGTATCTAATGACTAAGAAGAGGGGTGTGAGTTTTGAACTTGTTGACAAATTGCACCAGTGCAGTGCAATTGCTACTCGATCTCTAGTGGAGAAAAAAATTAAATCCTGGAGCATTCACGACTCCATGCACCATTGGCGCATTCAATTTTGCTAAAGTTTTGTATGACTTGGACGCTAGTATAAATTTGAAGCCACTAGCAGTGTTCTGGCAGTTGGTCTTGGGAGCCCCAAAACCGACTACAATAAAACTTCCTATGGCATATCATACAGTGAAAAGACCGATTGGTATTCTTCATGATGTCCTTGTGAAAGTTGAGGCATTCATATTTCCAGCAGACTTCGTGATTCTTGATTGTGAGGTCCCTGTAACACCTTAAAAATTGGTAAGTTGAGTTTGGAAAGGAAAAGTTGTAGAAAAATGATATGGTTCTAGTTCTTACGAGTCTACCTATGGTCTGTAGAAGTTTTTACGGTCCACTGAAGGAAATCATAGATGGGGGTTATGGAATTTGGAAAATTTCATCAAGTCCCAAATGAGTTCGTACGGACCACCAGGATGGTCCATAGAAGGTTGTACAGGCCGTAGGAAGTGTCTGTAGAGGTGATCTAGACTTAGTAAAATCTTTGATGTGATTTTGGGTTCTATGAGAGGGCCCTACAGGCTGTAGAAAGTTTGACGACCCGTAGGAAGGGTCCGTAGAAAGTTGTAAAAAATATTGGTCCCAGTAACTGTCCTACGACTGGCCAGTACATTTCATAGAAGTTCCTATGGACTGTAGGTCAAAGCCGTAGAGTCTTCTGGCAGTTTTTTATTTAGGATTAATTCAGTCATTTTCTACCTTTTTAATGCCTAGACCATGTCATTCCTAGACTATTATAAGGTCCTAAACTACTTTTATTCTTCAAATTACACCCAGTCACTCAAAACCCCTAAATCCCTAAAGTTCATCTCCTCCAATTCTCTCTAAAGGGTCTCAAGAAAAAGGTAGGGTTTCAAGCTCCAATATCTCTTCCTCTTGCAATTCTACGGCTTTGTTTACCCAAGGTATGTAGGAACTTCACTAGTGGATCACTTTCATCCATTGGGTCCCAAAAGAAACTCAATCTCTCTTATGATTTCAACCCAATTTTCTAGGGTTTCATGTAATTCTTCATGGGTTCAATTGTTTATGACTCAATTGTCTATATTTGATCGATTTATGCATGATTTGATCTAATTACATGTTTTTCAATGAATTTCATATGAACCCATTCTTTATGCTTATGTTATGAATATGAACTATGATTGTGAAATTATGCATGCATCATGAAATTGAGGATTTATGAGTAAAGAATGCTTTAGATAAAGTATCAAAATTTATTTATGAAAAGTTTTCTCACTATAAAGATGATCATAGTTTAGATACTTAGATAAATATCTTTATGAACAATTTATGAAATCGTAATTTTGAAAGGATCTATTCCATGATATGAAGTTATGGTTGGATTGATATGACTAAATTCCTACATTCCAAGTATTATGATATGATTATGATTATACCTATTTCCATTAGGATTTTACTTAGCACAGAGAGAACTTTGGAATGGGGTCCCTACTATTTGTAGAGGTTAGGTCTTTAGAAGCAATTTCCTTGTCCTTAACTACGTGCCCCCATAGGATTTGTCTTAGAAAAACATAGCTAGTGGATTCACCTAAGCTATTATGTATGGTCCTTACCTTTTCAAGTAGGACAATCTCTTTTCAGTGTGGAAAGACACCTGATTACATGTTGTAGCTCACATGGTCTATGTCGGTTAATGGTAAAATATCCCAAAAAAGAATTATGTTTTCTTTTAAGTATTTTATGACTTCCTCAATAATTTGATTTAAGCTTTCTTATGACTATTTAAATGTTGCATTGACCTTGTTCCATGATTTATGATTTTGGCTTGTAAAGCTTTAACATGTTTTACTTGGTCATGCATTTCATGCTTTAAACTCCTTATACTATTATGTTTATGTTTTATACATTTTCGTCATACTCGGTATATTCAAAGTACTAACGCGTACATTGTGCCTATGTTGTTTCATATTATAGGATCTGATGCTCCTCCATCTGGATGTGGCTAGTTGGATTGATTCAACATTGCTAGCAGATTGGTGAGTCCTTATGGTTCGAAGGCATGGTCATTATCAGTCTTTTATTGCTTTTGATGTCTTTTCAGTTTTCAGACTCGTACGTGGGTTAGGGGTTTGTCCTAACCACATCTATGGTAGTAGAAGGTTTTGTCATACATAGTTTATGTATTCCGCTTTTGTCACGATCCAAAGTACACCCTAAACGTGAAATGACGTATAAAACCTCGAGAGGCCCTACACAAGCCACTTGACATACATACGCTGGGGATATAGAGGTTCTAGCCATTATGAGTTCATTTTTTCAAATTGAGGAGACTATTATTTTATTGTGTCATTCATTATATCTTGTATATTTTGTTGATTATTTGCATATTGTACTCATTATTTATTCATTCTTTGTTTGATTATGTATACATTATTATTGCATCATGACATATTTTCCGCCTCTTGGCATTTTTATTTCTTACTTCAGGGACGATTATGCGGGCTGCAGTCGTTCGTTATCCAAATTGTTTATCGGGATACCCTGGCGAATGTAGTTGGCCACTGGATGGTCAACGGTCGCTAACTTCCCCAGCCCAAGTTGTCCACTTGGGTCACCGGCCCACTTTCAAATAAAGCCCACTCTTGGTCTCCTAGTTTTAGAACATTCATAATTTCAGTCCAATTTCTATTCAAGTTATAATCTGTTGAAACTACGTTTGACCTGAATCCTGTTTCAACGGGATACGTAGGCACCACAATGGCTCGGTCATGTTCCCCATGAGCTTTCCATTATTTCAAAATAGAAACTGGGGCAAAAGTTTTTGAGGATGTCTCCAAAAATTTCATAAAGGAGGCAGTTTCTACAAGATTGAATACCAGAGATTGCTAAAGTTGAAACAGGGGCAAAGGTTTGGACCTAAATCAATCGTGGTTATTTGCACTCTTAATCTGATTATTTCCGGGGGGATTGGGTAGCAATTACAATTTCTTTAGTATTCAAAAGAAAATGAGTAACAAAGTAAAACTTAGTGTTTTATAAATCACCGAGAGACCAAACTAGGGTTTTGTGATATCCATGAGTTCATAACGCGGTTAGACCTTGTACTAGTAACTCTTTTCTCATATGTAACATGTAAGATCGGTAAGTTAATTTCACCTAAGTGATTGGTCACCTTAATAAATGAATTTAATCATGAAACTTTGTCAGTTTGCATGTGTATTCTTTACTTACCCTTACCTTTGATCTCAAATTAGCTATTCTAGAGCAAATTCAAGCTATTAAATGAGGGTTGGTAGCCTCAACTCTCATTGTTTCAATAATTTTCCCATTCATTACCCCTTTGGTCAAGCAAGTAATAATAAAGCGAGTTATATTGTATAGAACCATTAAAAACATTCTAAATGAATGGAAAAACAATACATGCATGCACACCATTCAAGAATTACTAGATACTTAGTCTACTTTGTTAATTCGTCATGGTTCTCATAACGTTAGTTATCAGTTTAGCCGCTCATATTTGTATGATAACAATCAATATTTAATAAATAAATCAGAATCATACACTTACGAGATGAATGAGCAAAAAACTGGAATCTTGAATGAACCCAAATCAAGCCAATAAACAAGTTTTGATCTCTCAAAATTCAAGAACACAACGTTTCTCCTCTCTTTTTTTGAAATAAAAGTGCTTAACATATATAAGAAAACCTAGGAAAAATATTTATAGACATTAAAAACCTATCTTAATTTACTGGATCTCATAAATGTGGTGTTGTTGACTCTATCTTTGCATTGCTATATCAGAATTCTTGATACACGGATTTTGATCTATGTTGATCTCTTACTTCTCTCAAAAATCCCCAGTATCTTCAACAACTAATAATGGATACAAGTATGATCCATTTCAAAAGTGATGATCCTATCCAATCTATTCCCCCCAAATCCGCCAGACAAGATATTAAATTTATTCCTAAAGCTCGAGGAAAATTCCTCTGGCATAAGATTTAAGGACAAACTCATGTCCATTGAATCAATTATCGACATAGATATGATACTGCACACTACGTATTTCTATTTGGATCCCGAAGAGACTACTGAAGGTTTGGAAAAGAAATTAAAATGATCAGTCTGACCACGGAAGAAGAGGAACGTCTTCACGCGCCATCAAAATTCTCTCTAATTAATCGGGAAGTGAATTGTTCATCATTACTTGAAAAGCAAGATGCAATATCTATGGAAACCTTCAGAGAACTTCCCTCTCATTGATCTCGGTTCTAATTACTATATTGTCAAATTCTCCACCGAAGAAAATATGACAAATGTACTAAATAAATACCCATGGTTTGTGAATGGCCACTACCTATTAGTAAAGCAATGGGAACCAAATTTTCTACCCGGGGAAGCAAATCAATTTCACTCATCAGTGTGGGTTAGGCTACCGCAGCTACCAACAGAGTTCTATGATGGATTATTGCTAAAGAAAATCGGTAGTACCATTGGTAAAATTCTAAAAATTGATGCATGTACTAGCTCTACACTAAGACGAAGATATGCACGTTTATGTATAGAAGTCACTCTAGATGAACATGTTTCTACTTGTATCTGAATCGGCTCCCACACTCAGAAAAAATTTTATGAGGGGAAAAGATTCCTGTGTAAAAATTGTGGCTGACTTGGACATATGCAACCAAGATGCCCGCGTTCTTCAACAACTAGAAAGTAACAAATGGATAACCTACCCAATTCGGAAGATAAACAACAAAAAAGCGGTGAGCTCCATGAATGGCAAACTATCTCATTTACAAGGAAGGCAAAGGAAACATCCTCAAAGCGCGAACAAAACACATCGGCAGAATGACAAAAGGAGATAACAACTCAGGTATTAGCATAAAACAAATTTCAGCAAACTCAGGTAAATTCCTATTTTCTCAAAAAAATTCCTTTAAGTATGTTAATCCTAATCCCATTAATACTACACAGAAATTAAAAACTCTAGATCTACTTTTAATTTTAGAAAACATCAACCTACCCGAAATCCAATAAGATCTCCAATATTTTCTCTACTCTATCCCACGTCTCTGAAGATGTTTTGGAACAATTTTTGCCTACTGTCAGTACACAACAACATATTGAGTCTGAGAATCCCCAATCCCTTCCCACTACCCTTTCGTTACCAACGAGGGAGACTTATAATGAAAAGAGGACACATGTATCCAATGTGTCTCACCGAGACTCTATGGTAAATACCATTTCCTTTACTACCAATAACAACATTAACCCTAAACAATCAACCAATCCCACAGATTACTTGGACACTACCCAACTTCCCTCTTCTAGAAATAAAAAACAAGTGGCAATCTATCTTAGCCAATTTGCAACGGAGGATGGTCAAATAGCCATGCAAGTAGAGGAAAATAATCCACTACAAAATCTTTCAGCCGTATTACCAATCCAAAATTCGATCGATGCCATGCATTATATATCCCACTCCAAAGATTTGCAATCATCACCACTACCTTCATATTCTTCCTTTTTCATCTAGTACCTCTAATAGTTCCAACTATGTTAAGACCCCTTATCTTTCTAAACAAAAGGAATTACCCTCAGTATCATACTCATTCGATCAACTTTAATCATTCAAACATGAACAACTACTCTCAAATCCCTCAACAAGTTGTTCATCATCTTAGGGTGATCACAATACAACCGAGGCATCCTCTCCACCGAAATCAATCATGGATAGAACTTGGTCCAAGAGACCAAGAAACTATCTTCACAATGGACATCAATGGAGAAAACACGATGATTATCATCCAGAATCCAAACTCACTAGCCCAAATAATCACAGAGGGCATGAAACTAGCCATGGATAATTATATGAATCATCCATGGATAAAAAAATGTGTTGAATCCACTAGCTTCAACTATAGCCCCAGCCATCTTCCACAATGTCCCATCTCTCTAGAACCTACCATATTACTTCAATCCTCAAGTGAACCCAAACACTCTCCACCATCTTTCTTTCTACACCCAAAGGAACCTATAGACACCAACCCCTTCTTTCCATGGTCCCAATCCCTCTCTAAGACCAGGTTCCTCAGACGCCAGTAGACACTCCCCTCCACCCACAGAGTTTGAATGGAAATAAGACACCAAAAGTGATGCCTAGGGGCTCTTTCACCGAGATCTCAAGCCTTAGACAAGCGGCCCTGATGATATTTCCAGAGGGGGGGACAAGAAATATGTCCTCATGTGCCCTGTAGCCTTAACAAAATGCTCATTTGACCTATGCTCAACGATGAACCCTATTCTAGCCAAATATGCAATAGTGATGTCTCTTACTCTACGATAGAGCCAATTCCTTATTAAGGATACTCCTTTAATGGTGAATCCCTCAACCATATATACCTCCATGATCAATCCCTCTAGTTTGTTTGTGTGGAACATCAGGGTTGGAAATAACCCTACCTTCAAAAGGAATTTTAGGGAGCTTATCCGTAACCACAAGCCTTGCATGATAGCTTTGTTGGAAACTTGAATGACATATCATGTGGGACATAGAGATGAATTTAGACTCGATGAATTTCTTAAAGTTCCTGCAGTGGGTAGATCTGGAGGAATCCTTCTGCTTTGGAATACTCCATGGTTATTGTCTCGCGTCTTCGACAATATGATTAAGAGTTGCATGCGTTGATCCAGGTATACCCTAACTAGAAACCTGGTGCCTTAGTGTTATATATGCTAGTACTAAAAGTTATAAGAGACACATGCTTTGGGAAAATTTGGAATCCCTCTCCCATACCATATCTTCTCACTCTCTATCTATTGATTTATGGTTTATAGCATGTGATTTTAATGATATTCTTAGTCAACAAGATAAATGGGGAGGCATCTCTATTAATCGTTCTCGTAGCTCTAGATTTTGGTCCTGCGTCAATCAATGTAATTTAATAAACTTAGGCTTCAAAGGTTATCGTTACACGTGGTCAAATCATTGAAAGCATTCTAAAGGCCTGATATTAGAGAGATCAGATAGATGCTTCTCTAATAGTAGTTGGCTGGATTATTGCCCAAATATTTTTATTACTCATCAACCCAAAACCCATTCAGATCATAATCTGCTCCTAGTTAAGCTCTCTTCTCAGAATAACCCTCTTAAGCATAGATCCTTTAGACTAGAAAAATATTGGTTGGACCACCCTGAGTTTCAGAATATTATTCTGTCTAGTTGGTAGAATAGGAATCTAAGTGAGGCCATTAGTCACTTCAAAGATAAGGCTACTTCTTGGAGCAAAACCACCTTTGGTGACTTCCCCCATAAAAAGAAAAAGATTTTAGCTAGACTTGATGGTATTCAATAATCCAGCGCCTACCCACAGCCTCTTCCTTCAAAAACTAGAACAAGACCTTCTTCACGAGCATAATTATTTTCCTAGAATCGAGGAAGATCACTGGAAAAAATATGCTTTAGAATAAATTGGCTCACTGATGTGATACTAATACTAAAATTTGGAAACTCTTTGTCATTAATCTAAGACGATGAAACAAAATATCCCTCTTCAAAGATGGGCAGGGTAACTGGATAGATGACCCCAATTAAATTATTAATCACACTTCCAGTTACTTTCAAATATATCACACTGATCATTTGTATTATAATTGGAAATACACTTGTTACTCTCCAAAGAGCTTTCACAATCTAGACTTAACCACTATGGATAGACCTCTCCATAATCTAGAAGTCACTCAAGCTATTTTTTCCTTCATGCCCTTCAAATCTCTAGGCCCTGGCGGTATCCATCCTTTTCTATACCAAAATTATTGGAGTACAGTTGGTAATTATGTCCTTAAATACTATCATTCTGTCTTCCAAACCCAGACAATCCCTACTCCCCTAAACGATACTTTTCTCTGCAAAATCCCTAAAATTAAAAATGTTAATCAATTAAAAAACTTTAGACCTATTGGTTTATGCAACACCATTTACAAGGTAGTCACCAAAATTATTGCTAACTGCATCAAACCTTTCTTGGACAAGCTCATTGGTCCTCAGCAAACTAGTTTCCTTAAAGGTAGAAGAGCTTGCAATAATGCTATTCTTGTTCAGGAAATTATTCGATGCATGTCCAATAGAAAATTCTTCTTAAAATAGACTTGGGAAAACCTTTTGACCGTATTGAATGGTCTTTCGTCTACCGTACTCTTTTATTCTTTAAATTTCCTTCGAAAATCGCTAATCTTATCATGAGTCGCATAAGCACTAGTAGGAATGCCATTCTTATTAATGGAACTGGAACGAAATTCTTTTCCCTCCTCCAGGGGTATCCGTCAGGTCGATCTCCTCAAGTAGGACTCAATCACCCTCTCGAGAAAAGTTCTGCCCCTTTCTCATCTCTTCTTCACCGATGATTTAACCCTTATGGCCAAAGCCAATTCTAAATCTATCAATACCATTCATCGTGTTCTCTCTAGTTTTTGCCAGTTTTCTAGTAAAAAAAAACCCTCTTAAATCTAAGGCTTTGTTCTCTAATACTTGTCCCGATTCTACTCGTTATCAGGTCCATATGATGCTCCAAATAAATCATATTGATAATTTTGGTAGGTATCTAGGTTTCCCAATCCTTAAGAACAATCCTAAGCCTCAGGACTTCTAATACATTCTAGATAACTTGATAGGTAAACTTTCGAATTGGAAACTTAATTTCCTTATCCAAACAGGTTGTCTAACTCTCATCAAATTGAATCTAGATGCTATTCCAGCCCATACCGTGCAATACTTTATCCTTTCCAAGAGTACTTGTAAGGACATAGATAAAATTCAGAGGGACTAGATAAAATCTAGAGGGACTTTCTTTGGGTCTCTACTACTCAAAAAAAGGAAATTACACTACATCAATTGGGACTTAGTAACGAAACCCAAGTGCAATGGAGGCCTGGACAACTCGAAATCCCTTGAAAAAAATCTCGCCAACATGGCTAGTCTCGCCTGGAGACTTCTCACCAATTATAGATCCATGTGGGCTTGCACTCTGATTAATAAATATGGTACAAGGACTTCTCAAACTAGTTCTTTCTTCATTTGGCGTAGTATTCTAATTTGAGGTAAGCTATGCTCTAAAGGTGTGGCTTGGTCCCCAAGCTCAGGGAAAGTCATTGATTTCTGGAAATACAGTTGGATTCCTAATACTCCCCCACTTAGAACTCTAATCCAAGGACCCTTAAGCTATAATGAAAATGCTATTAAGCTTTCTAACATTTGGAACAACGGTAACTGAAATTGAGAAAGTCGTTCTGTAGCCATTCCTGATGAAATTAAGACTAGAGCCAACACTATCATTCTTCATGAAAACTCTTGTGACACTCCTTACTGGGCCCTCCATTCCAGTGGTATTTTTACCAATGAATCAGTTCGGAATCTCCTTACTACTAATAACGAAACTGATTACTCTTTTAATGGATTTGGTTGCTGAATACCCTCCATAAAATAAAGCACTTCTTATATTTATGTTCCCTTAACAGGTTCCCTACTGATTCGCATCTCCATCATTTAGGGATTGTTACTGACCCTTCCTATCCAATCTGCCATAACGTAATAGAAACCATCACATACATCTTCTTGGAATGTTATTTGGTTAAGAAATTCTGGCTAGACATAGGGTTAAATATGCATCATATCGCTAACACCTAACTCCATTGGCTTCAAAACTTTCACGATCTAGATATACCCCTTTATAATAATAACCTTACTTGAAAGGATTTTTACCCGTTTGCTTTATGGCACATTTGGTTGCAAAGAAATCAAAAACAATTTAGAAATGACCCTCTATAATTACTCCATCCACGCTTCTCCAGCTAATTATAATGCACGCATCTGAGTTTAAGCACTTGAATACCTCTCCAGCTCATTGCTCCCTTTAAAAAAATTCAAATCTTTTGGGCTAAATACTATAAGCTTAATACAGAAGGTGCCTTCATAAAAAACACCAAACAGGAGGACTTGGCGGAGTTGTTAGAGACCCAAATGGTAATTGAGTTATTAGTTTCTATAAGAAAATAAGTGCTTTTAGCCACACTTTGTCGGAACATTAGGCCCTAGAACTTGGTTTACAGCCTGCCCTCGAAAGAGGAACAATGTCAATCGAAGTTGAAGTTGACTCCACTGAGGTAATTGAACTTTTTCATCATTCTCACCCCATTTATTACTCTGTATTGGCTTCTTACGGGTCACTTTTGAGGAGATTGGAGAATCTAGTCGTCCACCATAGTTTCCATCAAGCCAACAAACTAGTTAACTTTTTGGCAAAAGAAGATTGCAGCCTAAGTATATCGTCAATCAACTCTCTGTTTTGGTAGCTCCTTTGAAAAAGGCTAATCCCATTTTGAGTGTAGACAAGAACGGAGTAGCATCTACTAGATCTATATCATTATCTACTTGTCAGTGTGATGGATAGCAATAATACTAATAGAGATGCTAGCCATCTAGTTACGCCTACTGATGCTTCCAACATCGTTACTATTAGATATGCTAATAGTACTATATATTTCAATTCCTCTTGTAATATTCTAAAGTTATCTAATGAAATTATCCCTCGTTACCAAAAAAAGTAATTGATTATTAGTTGGAATCGTGAAGTTTTCATGGTAAACTATTTTTAGTTTGTATTATATTTATTATTGTCGATGAAATTTTGTTTAACAATAACAATAACAATAACAATAACAATAATAATAATAATAATAACAACAATAATAACAAGAATAATAAAAATAATAATAATAATAATAATAATAATAACAATAACAATAAGAATAACAATAAGAATAACAATAAGAATAACAATAATAATAACAATAATAATAACAATAATAACAACAATAACAATAATAATAACAATAATATATATATATATATATATATATATAATAGGAGAGGCGATAGTGCTTAAGTGTCAGCACCACAAAAAACAGTAATTTTAATTAATTATTTGTAATTTGTAATTATACTAAATTTTTTAAAAATAATTTTTATTAAAGAATTATTTAAAATGACACATATCATTTTAAAACTTCTCACTACTTCACAAGTTGATAAAGTATATCAGTGTTTTTTTAAAAAAAATTAAAATTTGTTCTAAAAATATGGTTTTGTAACGTGTTAGATTCCATTTATTGTAGAAATATAATCTTAACTATCTTTCCATAAGCTCCTTATTTATAGCAAAGCAAATACAAATCTATAAATATATATAAAATAAGAGAGGTAATAGCGCTTACGTGTCAGCACCACAAAAATCAGTAATTTTAATTAATTAAAATAATTAATTATTTGTAATTTGTAATTTGTAATTATACTAAATTTTTTTAAAATAATTTTTATTAAAGAATTATTTAAAATGATACATATCATTTTAAAACTTCCCACCACTCCACAAGTTGATAAGTATATCTTTTTTTTAAAAAAAAAAAATTTTAAATTTGTTCTAAAAATATGGTTTTGTAACGTGTTAGATTCCATTTATTGTAGAAATAAAATTTTAACTATCTTTCCATAAGCTCCTTATTTATAGCAAAGCAAATACAAATAATAATAATAATCTATATATATGTATATATAATAGGAGAGGTGATAGCGCTTACGTGTCAGCATCACAAAAAACAGTAATTTTGATTAATTAAAATAATTAATTATTTGTAATTTGTGATTATACTAAATTTAAATTTTAAAAAAAATTATTAAAGAATTATTTAAAATGACACATATCATTTTAAAACTTCCCACTACTCCACAAGTTGATAAAGTATATCAGTTTTTTTAAAAAAAAAATTAAAATTTGTTCTAAAAATATGGTTTTGTAACGTGTTAGATTCCCTTTATTGTAGAAATATAATTTTAACTATCTTTCCATAAGCTCCTTATTTATGGCAAAGCAAATAATAATAATAATAATAATCTATATATATATATATATATATTATATATAGGAGAGGTGATAGCGCCTACGTGTCAGCACCACAAAAAAATAGTATTTTAAAAAAATAAAAATTATAAAATTGTATTTGAAAAAAACAATTCATGTATATTGATAGTTAGTTATGACATTTTAATCTTTATTTTGAAAACAAAAAAGTAATTATCCAACTACATAGAGAGTTTTAAAACTTCCTATTACACTCGTACTTCTAAACAAATTGAAAAACTTTTAAATTAAAATTATTTAAATATTTATTTTTAAAAATTGAACTAATAATAATAATAATATATATATAAATATATTATTTTAAAAAAATCCAACTAATTATGGCATTTTAATCTTTATTTTGAGAAAAAAGTAACTATCCAACAAAGTAGGGAGTTTTAAAACTTCACATTACACTCCTACTTCTAAACAAATTGAAAAACTTTTAAATTTAAATTATTTATTTTAAAAAGTTCACGTAGAAATTTTTTAAAAAAATTTATCATTTAAATATTATTTAATATTTTAAGTTTTATATCAGATCTTTTTTCTTATTTGCATTTTAAAATAAATATTTTTTAATAAATAAACCTATAATCTATATGTTCTATCTTTACTGATAAAAAAATTGTAACTAATAATAATAATAACAACAACAATAAATTTCTGTTTAACTTAAATTAAAATTTTAAATTTCTATAAACTTTTAAATTAAAATTATTAAAATTATTTATTTAAGAAAATACACTAACTAAAAAATCTGTTTAATTTACTTGAATTAAAATAATATAAAACAGGGATGCACAGTTTAAATTTTTAAAAATTTAAATTTCAATAAATCATAATTTTGGCCTGCTTTTTTTTTAGAAAATTATATTTTCAACTAATAGGAAACGGTTACAAAATTCAAACGCTTTATATAATGCACTACTGATAAAAAAATAATCTCTGATTACAAATTGTTCTCTCAATTTTTTTTTTTGTATTTCTCCTTTTTATATTATTTTATTTGTAGTTGCTGTGCTTAAATTTTTTAAAAAATCTTGAATTCAAGTGCTAATCTCTATTTTCTTTTTCGTGTTTATGTTGTCGAATTCAAAAGGTGAGATTTTAATGTTTGGAAGATCTTTGAAGTAGAAAAGCAACACCAAAATTCTCCTGCGTTCTAGGAACGTATATATGGGAAAATTTGTGGACCAATTCACCCACCAAATGGGTTGTTTAAATACTTCATGGTCCTAATATATGAGTTTTCTAGATGGTCTCATGTGTGCCTGTTGTCATCTCGCAACTTGACGTTTGTAAAAATTTTGGCACAAATAATATGATTACGAACACTAGTTTTCTGATAATCAGATTAAGTCCATTTGCCTTGATTTACGGATGTGTATTTTATCGTGATGGGATCACAACTTACCTTCAGAAGAGGTAGAGTAATTGAGAATCTATAATTTACTCATGTAGTGGTAAATCAGAATTTTTTTCATATAATAATAAATAAGAAATTTACTTAAGCAAAAGGTACATGTCAGGTAATCTAGGTAATCTTGGAGTTTACTAGTACAAATAGTTTTATCAATTGGCTTGAAAGAACTTGGTCATATGAAAGATGTGAATATTAAATATTCAACATATATAAAAGAACTTGAAAATTTTTCAAGAATTTTGTTTTGTTGCTTGTTCTCATGATAAGTTGATTGGATCAACTAATGTTAGGACTAAATTCCTAAATTTCGGAAAGTGTAAAAAGTGAATATAGACCCATTCACCTATCATGTGATATGATAAAGAGATGCATCTATAAGATAATCTGTCACGATTCAAAAATCGAGTGTGATGACACTTGTTCTATCCCACCGGGACAAGTCAGCCTAAACCCAATAAAGCGGAAATAAGCATATTTAAAGAAGAATAATTAAAGCGGAAATATTTCAAACTTAAACAATCCCCCAAGACTGGTTGTCACATGTACAAGCCGTTAATAACAGAATTCAAATGAAATTACAAGTCTCAATTATGTCTCTGATTCTCAAGTAGAACAAAGCATATAAACAGGGATAAGAGAGAATCCGCCGGATGACAATAGATACCTCTCTCAATTTCCTAGGAAGCCTCGGAGGATCAGAAAAGGAGAAACTCATAGTCCGGGCTCGGGACCTACACAGGTGTAGAAGAAAGGATTGTGAGTACCAAACAACACGGTACTCAGCAAGTCAACCTACAAAACTAGGCAAATCTAATAAAATACACGAACTCCTTTCCTTCCAACCAGCGGCGGCTCTATGTGTTACAAAATAAGGCATCTGCCTTAGGCCTCTGAATTTGAGGGGCCTCATTTTTTTGCAATGATAAAATATTAAAGGTATTTTTAAAAATACATAAAAAGAAATTAGTGTTTGCTTAAATCTTTAGTTTAATACTATAAGATTCATTTTTTTTTTACTTTCTTATTAAACTTCAAATTTCGCGTCAAGTCAAAATCTGATAAACAAATTGAAACGGAAGGAGTACTTTACTTCAAACCCCGTGTCAAGTCAATATCAGACAAACAAATTGAAACTGACGAGTACTATTTATAGAAAAGTAAAATTTTCATATAAAAAAAAGAAATAATTTTACATCTCAAAATAATTTTTTTATGAAATATATTAATAACTTTGCAAATTTAAAAAAATTGAAAAATAATTTTTTTAAAAATAAAGTATTATTATTATTCAAAAGTTTAAGATACACATTCCATTTTTAGTTTGAGCCACCCTTGCTTCCAACCGAACTTCCACAACTACAACCTGCACAGAAAATCAGCCCAATCTAGACTACACAGTTCATATAGCACATAGATCAACAATAGCTCATCAGCATCACCAAAATAAGTCACATCAGTATCAGATATATCAATCACAGAGGCACAAGGGGCATATACACAACTTCACGATGACATATAAGATGTAATGCAATGCAATGCAATGATGTCACGTAAAGTGATGCATGTCTGTCCTAATGATACACATTCGCTGAATCTCAGACCGGAACCCATGGGGGACGCACAAGGTTCATGGATCCGCCGGAACCATTTCCCATCGACATAATCATCAATCGCTGGAACCATTTCCCATCGGCATAATCATTAATCGCCGGAACCATTTCCCATCGGCATAATTATTAATCGCCGGAACCATTTCCCATCAGCATAATCATCAATCGCCGGAATCATTTTCCATCGGCATAAGTATCAATCGATCTCATCATAGTGTTCCATAACCAGTGCACATAAGCATGTTCACACAAATAATGAGAAAATGATAATGTTCACAGTCATAACGCAATTTATATCAATGCAATTCAAGTCACACTATCAACATCAACATTTACATCATTCACATCATTATAAGTCATCAAGTCTCCATTTCATTACCCCTTCATCACAATTAGGATCAATCGATGAGCAAGTATATCAAGTCTATTCCCATAATTCCACAATGAGCAAAAGACATTTTCACCAAATTCACGATCACATCGAGGCTATCATAACATTTCACCAATTTCATATCGATATCAAGATCACGACATTTTACACTTAGTTCACAACATTAGCACACATTGCCTTTTATTTAACCCGTCGATCGATTTAGATTATTTCATGCAAGAATTCAACCCGTAACCACATTCCCATTACTCCCCAACACAAACAAGAAAGGAAATTCGGGATTCTACAAGATTCACAGAGTTTTAGAAGTTCACTTGCCTTAGCAAAAATCACGATCAATCAATAATTTGAGCCTTCCCCTTCCGAACACCGTCCGGAACACTACAATCTATTCAAATAATGATTCACAATCAAATTCCGGAACTATCGACACCAAAAACACAACATTCGAGAAAAAGGGTCAAAACGACTCAAAAAATCGATTTCGAAAACGGGGTTTAAATCTGGAAATTTATATAAAATCACATTACCCAAAGGTTTTGGAACTCAATAGTTAAAATCTCATTGAAAAACGAGTTGAAATCATGTTTAAATCTCTAATTTACTTAAAACACAAGTTCATGAAGAAAAACCCTCAATACTCGGATCCGAAACCTCGACTCGAATCTCAAATGTTTCTTGAAAAATATCTTACCCATGCTTAGGGAAGTTCAAATACGAAATTTCATCAAAAATGAAGTTAAAATCGACCTTAAAATCCTCAATTTATCAAACTTTAACTTTTCCCGGGAAAAACTTAAATTCTCAAGCTTATACCAGGTTAATATGATGAAAATAATTGATGAATCAACAAGTTTATGCCAAAATCAATTTACCCATGACATAAGAATCCTAAATATACATTTTTCATCAAAATCCGAGTTCAAATCGATAGAACCCTAATTTCCCCCAAGAATTACACGGATAAGGAAAGAAACCCAGATGAAGAAATCATGAGAAAATACTGAAATGAGGATTGGACACTAACCCCCATATTAAATCGAGAAGAATGCCACAAGAATCACTTCATTCCGAGCTCTAGAACTCCCAATATGCTAAAAATACCAAATGAACACAGTCTAAAATTTTAAATAGCTGAATAGCAGTAGATGCACCAGCAAACCAGCAACCTTTATTTCACTCAAAAGGCCGTAAATTCCTCATACGATAGCGAAATGACCCAATTCTTTTTCCCTAAGTGTCTTAAATAATGATATGGACCTGCTCGTCCAATCGAAACTCAACTCCGCACTCATTTGCCTAGTCAAATATCATTTCTTCTCGGTAAATAATTATTTAATAATTGCAATAAAAGTCTAATCTCGGCTTAGCGAAAATGCACCAAACTTTGCAGATCATTCCTATAATTCATTCTCAAACTTTCAGAAGTTTCGGAATAATTTTGTCATCGTTAAACTTAATAACGAACCTTTTAGTTGACATAAATTGCTGAAACAACGTCAAAGCACCAAAAAAGCGTAAAAACTCACTCAAACCTCATTCGGAACCTCCCGAACACAAACCAAACATGTTACCCTACCAAATTCGATGCTCTGGACTCAATGGAACCATCAGAATTTGAATTCGAGGTCTCCTTGACCCGAAACCCGATAAAGCGCGACAAAACTAACTTAAGCCTCAAAAAATCAAATCAAGCTCGGGATCTCTAAAATTTCACCCAAGGCCACTTCTAGGCCTAAAATCATCCCCCGAATCCAAAGAAGTTGTCGAAATTTGATTTCGAGCATCCGATCACCGAATGTTGACCAAAGTCAACTCTATGATCAAAAACGCACTAAATTCCAACTCAAGGCCTCAAATCCACGATATAGCTCTAAATCTGATTCCATCAGCTCTCTTAGAACAAATTCCACATTCCGGAGCTGATGGAATTGACGGAATTCCATTTCGAGACCCGAAACTCCGAATGACCTCAAATACCACCTTTTGACAACTTAAGCTTCCAAAACTCTAAACTTTCCAAAAATTTTGACTTGACAAGGAAATTCACAAAATCAACTTCGAATACTGATCAGCCATGACTCGGAGCAACTCTTGGGAGGGGTAAAATGATCATTTTGCAAAAATTACCAAAAATGACCTTCAGGGTCATTACATAATCACATGTGTGTTTGTTGTCCACCTGCAGTTTGACATTGGCAAAATTGTGTGTGCAAGATAATTGAGTTAAGAGCACAACTTTCAGAATATGTAATCAAGACAACTCATCTTGATAATATTGATAAATATCCAAGCTGATATGACATTAAGTGCCTCAGATAAATAGTCAATCATTACTTATGAGAACAAAATTTCATGGTCTGAAATATAATATATTGCAGATACTAAAGTAATTGAATGCATCAGACCAATAAATTTTGATCAATTTCTCTCTCAAGGGACCAAATATTTTCCATCTAATAATTTTGATGTGAGGTAAATGATTAATGAATATACACTATGATGCACAAAGATGGATTCTCCTTAATAAATTGAGATGTATATTAGTTTATCTAACATAAGAGGGAGATAAGAAGCAATCAAGAGTTGCAAATGCTCCTATTGAATATCCCTAAAGGACAGGGTCTACTACATGCATGAAGCATGATAAACCAATCGGTTCTAAATAAAATAGTCCTTGAAAAAGGGGAGGAGAAGATGATTGAAATGATCATAATGTGAAGGTAATATGCTCTTGGAGAGCCTAGGACATAACTCTTTATGAAACCTCATGAGAGGGGTACGTATAATGAAGTCATGAGATCTCAATAAGTTATGTCGTATTGTGAACCGATATAAAGTGATAGTTCGTCGACTATATCTTTAATACAATATAGCTCAATATTGTAAAAGATTATGAGGATATGAATTCTACGTATATTAAAGCATGCTGGCGTAGAAATAATTATCAAGTGAAAAGTGAAAAGTGGAATGATACATCTTGGTAAGCGTAAAACTTATTTGACTTGCAGTCTAGACATTAGAAGATGTCATGCTTTTAATACTTGATGTTGTTACTTGACTAAATTAATACGAAATATTTGAAGGATTCAAAATGCATGAAGCATATGCAAGTTTTTGAAAAACTTGTTTATAATCTTCATATATAGATTAAATCAATCAAGAATCTTTCGTATTGTTATGCAAGTTAATAACTTGAATTGAACTCTTGAAGAGTTTTCAAAAGGCAATAGATTATTTGCTTAAAGAAGTTGAAGTAGGGAACTTGCAAAATTCTTTGATCCTAAAGGTATGATTCATAAAAGGAGATAGAAGGAAGCATATTTCGTCAAAGCTTTTCTACACACATGAGCTCCAAGAATGGTGATATCAATACGCAACAGGTTTGTTCAAGTAATACTATAGTTGATTTATTCACCAAGTCTCTACCAACTACAACTTTCAAGAAGATGGTGCACAAGCTTGGAAAACGAAGATTCAAGTCTCTGGATTGATGTTCTCATTCGGGGGAGTTAATACGTGATGTGCTCTTTTTTCCTCACAAGGTTTTATCCCATTGGGTTTTCCTTGTAAGGTTTTTAATGAAGCATCCAAAATGCATATTATTAGATATGTGTATTCTTTTTCCGAGAAAATGGCCAAATGACCCCCCCAATCTATTACCGAATTCTCAACTACACACTTATTCACCGCGGAAGTCCTATTGCCCCCTTAAACTATCTTAAAGTGGAATTATTTGCTCCCTAAATGCTGAGGTGGCAAAGAAAGTGTAGTTCACTCTCTTTGAGAGAGTGAGAGGTAAAAATAATAATTAAATTTTAATTTTAAAATTATTTCTTTTATTTTATATTGGTTTTTTGTTTTTTAAAATTTTTATGTTTCCTTTCCGTTTTCGTTTTATTTTTTCTATTACCTTCTTCTCTTCTTTCTTTTTCTTTTCACCGGAGCAACACCGGCGGCAACTCAGTTCCACCGCCAAGTCACTGCCCTCATCAGCCTTCCATCATTAAACTTATATTCATCCTCAAATCACAAATTTTTTTACGGTAGATCCACTTTTCATTAGTATGAAAATTTTACAATAGCTTAAAATCAAACTCAAAAGTCAAGAGGCTCAAATTTAGTGTCAGCCTCAGCTTTCAATTTATCCAACAAATCAAAGACAGCGTTTTGATATTTAGATATAGCCCCTGATTTGTGATCATAGTTATAGAAATTAGTTGCACCCAACGACCATATCCTATTACTCCTTCAAAGTAAAAAATAAATAAAATCATGATTAACCTATATCCAAAAACAGTTAAGTTCAGATGTTTGTCTCGACCGTATTCAGAGCTAAGAAATTTCTTAAATCCATTTTATTTGTTGCTGGGTGCAACTGATTTCTATAACTATGATCACAAATCAGGAGAAATTTAGGAACCCTTGAGTGAAATTTATAAGTTCCCTTCTCTATATTATCTTGACCCAACCACCTTACATCATTGCCGTGCCTTCAATCGCCATCTACCTCCGTCGTGAACCGTTGCCCTTCAATCGCCATCTACCTCCGTCGTGAACCGCTGCGCCTTCAATCGCCACCTACCTCCGTCATGAACCACCGCTTTCATTTGCAACAAAGCTCTCGATAATTTCAACCAAAATCCAAAACTCACTTCGAAAAATCAAATTTGAAATCTCCAAATATTGAAAACTATCACCCTTTTGTGTTCATCACTAAGCTTCGTGTAGCCAAGTTCATTGCATATCCTACCAGACAACATCTCAGTTTTCTCAAAGGGTAAATCTTTTTACCATTCTGAATCAGACCCTTTTCAATTCTTCTATTTTATTGAACAAGAATCACGATGAATTTTTAGTTGATATAGAAAAGGTTTATTAAGAAAATTTCACTCAAGGGTTCCTAAACTTGAGCTTGCTTTGCTAGTTTGAAAGATCAATTCGTCAATGTAAAGAAACAAAAGGAATAGAAAAGAAAAGAGAAAGAGAAGAAGGGTAATATAAAAGGAAAAGTATAATAAAGGAAAAAACAATATTTTTTAATTTTTAAAAAGGTAAATTACGTGGTAGGTTTTTCCCATTGGGTTTTATCTAGTAAGGTTTTAACGAGACATATAATCTATCAAATAGACATTCAAGGGGGAGTGTTATAAACATATTTGTATTATAGTGAATTTTTATTATGTGGAGTCCTTTTAGGGAATGGTTAGGAATCCTACTTGGGGACCAAATTAGGTTTTCCATGTAAATAAAGGGGTTTTCATTCATTGTAAATCATATATGTGAATCCCTAAATATCCCTCTAGAGAAATAATAAGTCTTCTCTCTTCATATCCCTATATTTTGTTTTCAATATTATCAAGTTATATAAAAAACTATTGAACTTGACCACATCACTTATATTTTTATTTACATATAAATAGTGAAAATAGAAAAAAATAAACACGAAATCACAACAACAAAATGATAAAATAAATAATAAAATAAATAATAAAAAAGAAATATTAATTTTTTTAAAAAGTCAGCTGCTTTTTTAAAAGGGAAGACACATGACGGTTTGAGCCTCTTAAGGCTCATGCTGTCATGTGCCTTACCTACAACTTTGACGCCGTTAACGGTGTAAAACCAATGTTTCCCTTTTAGAGCCTGTTTGGTATTGCTGCTAAAATCTGCTTCTAGCACTTTTTTAAAATAACTTTTCAGAAAAGTGCTTATGAAAAAAAGTAGTTTGCGTTTGGTTAATTTATTTGAAAAGTGCTTTTAATAAGCGAATTGTGTTTGGTTAATTTTTTAAAAAAGTACTTTTGAAAGATAAATTACGAAAAAGAACAAGTATCAATGCACTTTTAATATCAAGATTATTTTAAATATCTATTATAAAATTTTTAATTAAATTTTATTTTTATTATATTAAAATGTACATATTCAAAATTTCAATCTATATTATGCATAGATGAATAAAAAAACAAATGTAATATTGATATATATTAACATGATGATTTAAATATAATTAAAAACATCAAGAAAATTAAATTTAAAAATTATTTCACAAACTAAATCATTATATATGAAAACTCATAACAAAAATAAATAAATATAAGAGATATATTGGTAAGTACGTATATATGACAGATATATTTTGGTCTTGCCAAATATAATTTTCTGCTTCTGTTTTTTTTTAATTTTTTTTTTTAGCTTCTTTCAACAAAATTACTTTTGCTTTTATTTAAAAATAGTTTTACTGATTAGCCAAACACTTTGTTTTTTCAAAATAAGTATTTTTTTACTCAAAATAAGTGACTTTCAACAGCACTGCCAAACAAGCTCTTAGTTTCATCCTTGTCTTATTTACCTTTTTAAAAATTTTGATCAATTTTATTGCCCTTTTAATCCCGGACTTCAATAATTAGTTGATCTTAAATCGGGTTTAATTTATATGAGTACAAAAAAATATTTTAAAGAAATTTTTTGAAGTAAAAATAAAAAAATTTAAAAAGAGGGTCAACGACAACAGCGTGAATCGCGGCAAAGTTTAGTAGGCCAACAATATACAGAAGGTCCATTCGGAGAAAGAGAGAGTGTGTGGTCCGAAGTTGTCCTTTGTTCAGTGTTGGAATTCCCAACTTCATCATCTTCTTACCAATTTCAATCGCAGCTTCTACTCAAAATCAAAACTCTTCAATATCCATCTCATTTTCAATTTCCCCACATGTATTTCCTGAATTTGCTGTCTTCCCATGGAATCTAACTCTTCATCTCCAAATACCATTTCAGTTTTCTCCACTTTGGCTTCACCATTTGACGATTCCAATTCTTCTACCAGAAAACCCCTTAGTTTGTGGCCTGGAATGTATCATTCTCCTGTCACTAATGCTCTTTGGGAAACAAGGTCCAAAATTTTTGAAACACTTCTTGATCCCCCAATTGATGCTCCTCCACAAAGTCAATTGCTTAAAAAAAACCCCTCAGAGAGCAGGACTTCAATTCTTTATAATTTCTCAACTGATTATATACTCAGAGAACAGTACAGGGACCCATGGAATGAGGTCAGAGTTGGCAAGTTGCTTGAGGATCTCGATGCTCTTGCTGGCACTATTTCTGTCAAGGTACATTCTTTTTCAACATTGCTTATTATACCTTCCCAATTTTCCTATTTGATTCGTTCTAGTATATCTTTATTTGCCTACAAGTCTAAGGTTGGTTGTATATACATGCTTATCTTCTTCACTTTTCTTTTTATGGTGCTTCCATATATTTCAATACCTGATTCTATTGGCAGAACTATTTATGAATATGAATCTTGTTTATCCGGAAATAGGTACAGTTGAATTTGTCACATGATCAAGGACATGTGGACCGATTTAACTTGTTATTTTGTTGTGAAGAAACTAAATATGACGTTAAATAAGCTTATTAAGAACAAAAACGTGATGAAATAAATGAATGAAACAATAAAGCTTAGATGTTGTTGATTTTAGCTTAGGTTTCCGGATATAGCCTTGTGTTGTTAGTTCCGGAATCAAAGGTGCTTAATGTATGTGTTCTTGGGAGTTGAGAGTAAAGATTTAATCAGTAAATGGAAAGTAAGAAAGAGTTGGAGCACAAGAATATCATTGTGTTGCTTTTTATTATAAAAATTAAACCCTTTACAAGTGAATGAAATCAACTATTTATAGACAACAAAGGAAATACACCAGCCAATTAGAATGCTCCACTTGGAGATATCGTGACACGTATGTGCTGTAAAACCTCCCGTGATACACAGGATCTTGTATGACCTAGCTAGTTGACGTGTCTGTCCTTTTATCCTTTCAACGCGTTTTCGGGCCACGAGTCTTTTTCCTCTTCTTCCATGACTCCGGGACACGAGTTCCCGCTTTTTTCTACATTAGAGCCAACCGGCTGATCCGGCACCAAAATTGAAGCAACTAAACCAGATATGCAATGATCCAGGTGCTTCTCCGACAACTCCCTTAAAAAAGCTATCTCAATGTCTCTACTCTGATTTCTTCTCTGGATTTAATTTGATGCCAGGTGTTCCCTTGTCCTAAGCAGCCAGTACATGAGAACTTCCCAGTAAAACTCCATGGAATGATGCTTACTCACTCCTATTTTGCACATTGTGTTATGCATAAAGCTGTTGTTGGGTATCAATGCCTGTATTAGATGACATCTCCTCAGTACCATGCTGCTTATGCTTGGGACTACCAAAAAGGGGATAGTATGCATGTTCAGTAGCAGTACATTTGTAAACTCAGTATGAAGTTGCATATGCCATTATTCTTAGGCATAACACACTAATGTGCCCTTTAACTTGGCCTTAGCCTGACATCTATGCCTTTGAACTTTGGGTGTGCACAAGTTGGCACTTAAACTATCATATAGTTGCACAAGTAGAGACACGCGTCCTACATGGCAAATCCTAAGTGTTCACTTGTGCACACCCAAAGTTGGAGGGCATAGATATCAGCTGAGGCCTGAGGCCAAGTTAAATGACACGTTTATGTATTATGCCTTATTCTTAGCACCATCAAAAAGGAGAGTATGCATACTCATTATTGTGGATATTTTCGTTATGCTTGGCACCATTGAGAAGGGGATTATTGTGACCATTGAGAAGGGGATTATGGTGACTGTCTATGCTCTAGAGCAAAAAGAAAACTCTTTCTGAGTAAGAATTTTAGAGTTTAAAACTACAGAACTTTTAGGTCATGTAAGCAATTGTTAGTTTATTGTTTTTTCTTGAACCACGTGATTAGAATTCCAGAAATGGGATTGATGTATGTAGTAAAATACAGGGAAGTGGACATTGTTCAAAACAGAACAGAAAAGAAAACTGGATCTTAATATGTGATGTAAGGATTACTAACTATATGTATGATCTAATCCCATCTGCTATTTTCTTCCATATGTTCATCAAAATTCACTTCATTTGAGGAATATATTAGACATATGTCCTTCACTTACACATAAAAATCTCCTACAAATTAGTTTTTATTTTCTTCTTTTCTTTTTGTGGAGAAAGGGAAGTGTTAAATATACCAGTCAGTGTCTGCACCATTTGGTTAAATATACCTGTCTTTGTTTCATGTAAGAACTTCGTGCAGATGAATTCCTGCGGAGAGATATGATCCTCTTCTCTCTAATATCAACAGCAAACAAGATCAAGGGTCCAAATGTAATATCTGGTGAGCAGCCATCACCCAATCTCGCCAACGAATAGGTTACAATTTGATTTGCATTGGTTTGTAAACGTAGTGTATGGTGAAGTAAAATGTAGATTGGAGCTGAACTTGTTCACTGGTAAATGGCTAACTTGAGGTGGAGGAATAGGAGAATGGCTTTTTGGATCAGTAGAGTTCTTATACCAACTGAATGGGATGAAAGATACCCAGACTCAGTTCAACAGGACTTATCGTACCAATAACCATCAGTTATTTTCGAGTTGCTTAGGTAAAGGCCAGAATTGGATGTTCTTTTTTTTTTTTTTTTAAAAATATGTATCGGAATGCATACATATTATTGTGGGTCATTTGGGATGACCTTCAATTCATTCATATTTTTGATACCCAAGAGAGGGGGGGGGGGGCATCTGATATTGAAGACCCATAAGTCTGGTAGTGAGCATGTACAAGACCATGGCTAAGGTACTATCAATAAGGTGGAGGATAATAACAGATAAGTATCTCTTACTTAGAGAGTGCCTTTGTGAGTGGAAGACGGATCTTGGATAAGTTTTATTGCCGATGATACTGCGACTTCAGGCTGAGAAGGGGAAGATCATGGTTTATGATTATACTGACAAAGCAGATATAGAAAGGAGCATCATGAAAAAAGGTTTGGTGAAATCGTACTATAGTTGCTTATGCAATGGGAGTGCTAGAAGATCATATGACCTTGAAATGGAAAATATAAGGTACTGAAGAAAGTGACTTTCTTTACATGGGGTGCCATTTGTGTTTTAACCCTAATGGTGGATAACTTAAAAAGGAGGGATTACATGGTAATAATTGTTAATGCATGAGCAAGAGGAGTGTTGAGGATGTGGATCACCCACGGTTATATTGCAATTTTGCGGTGGAGTTGTGGGCATTAATCTATTCCTATTAATGCTGTTGCTGAAGAGATGGAAAAGATTTTTGCATGTTGGAGGATGAGAAAGGTCGAACAAGAAAGAAAGAAGTGTGGAATTTCTCTTTTGCAATTTTTTGGTGATGTGGAGAGAAATAGTAGAATTTTCAGGGTATGGAAAACGATATTGGGGGTTAAAAGTTTCTCTATTTCATTTATATTTGGTTCAAACAAGCTCTTCATTTTATAGATAGTTGGATGGATCTTCTGGAGCTTTAATTATTGTGTTCCCTTACTTCTATACACTGCCTTGGTGTAATTTTAAATAGTACTAACTTTTTTTAAGGAACAATATGGAGGTGCGCTGTACAATTTTTGGAACTTTTTCTTTAGAAATTGACATTTTTGAGTGCTAGCTTATGTACTTCAACATATTATTGGAATGTGTCTGCTAAACTTTCTGTTGGTTGAATCAGCATTGCTCGGATGTTGATAGCATGACTAGACCACTCTATTTGGTGACTGCTTCTGTTGATAAAATGGTGCTGAAGAAGCCGATCAGCGTTGACACTGATCTGAAAATGGTTGGTGCAGTCATTTGGGTTGGCTTTTCTTCAATTGAAATTCAACTTGACGTTATACAGCCAGCAAATGGTATTTTCTCAAACTGAATTCATGTATTAGCAAGCAACTATGTTCAAGGTCATTTCTCTCAAATGTATCAAACTAATATCTTTTAGTTAATCACTTCCATACTTATTAAGAAGGATCTTTTAGTTAGCAACAAAGACTATTACTCACAGAGACCAGAAAGTGTTTTACATAGCTTACCATGATCATCTATACCTAGTATGTGAATTGTTTAAGTTGAAAAACTATGGCAATCTTAGCCTAAACCTGTTTTTGAGACTAGTCTTGTTTTTTCTTATTTTAAGCCCACATCAGCTTGTTGAATTTCAAAACGTTCCGTCTTTGATTTGTACCCTTAAGACATGGCAATTAATAGTTGAAGTATGCCAGCATTGCTGTCATCCTCCAAATAATTACCTGATGCACCATTCATGAATGTGGATCTTCTCCCCTTGTAGGAATAATACTTCTTTTGTCAAGCCCAGCCATATAAATACATGCTTTTGTACTGTTATGAACCTAGAGAATATTCTTTTCTTCTATGTGCCTGCTATTCACACATTTCTCTCAATTTCTCACTTGTGATACTTTTTCTTCCGTCAACACCAGTGAGACTGTTAATAAAGCTAAGAAAGGAGCTTATGTTTAACAGCTAACTCATCATTAAGTACAGTGGTGAATAACCCCTCTTGCTGCTAGCTTCTCTTTCATTCTTTGTCTCACTACATCTTTTATTCCCTTGATAACTAAATCCCACAAAAGTAACTTTACATTTTATGCATTCACCTTCGTCAATTGTACTCATTGAATTTCTTTTTGACATTTGCGAATCCAGTTTAACGTGGATGATTTTCATGCAGGGAGCAGTGATCCCTCAGAATCAGTCGCTCTGACTGCAAACTTCATTTTTGTTGCTCGTGATTACAAGACAGGGAAAGCTGCTCCAGTAAATCGATTATGTCCCGAGACAGAAGCAGAAAAACTGCTCTATGAAGCAGCAGAAGCTAGAAATAACCTTAGGAAAAGAAAGAGAGGGGGAGACAGAAAGGAGATTGAAAATGGGGGAGTTAACAGACTTGAAGAACTATTAGCTGAAGGTAGAATATTCTGTGACATGCCAGCCTTGGCAGATCGGGACACCATTCTTCTCAAAGATACCCGCCTTGAGAATTCTTTGATTTGCCAGCCGCAGCAAAGAAATATTCATGGTCGGATCTTTGGGGGATTCCTGATGCTCAGAGCATTTGAACTTGCATTTTCGACAGCTTATGCTTTTGCCGGTCTGATGCCATCCTTCCTGGAGGTTGATCATGTTAATTTCCTTAGACCTGTGAGTGCACTATCTTGAACCTCTCCTCTTCAGTTATCACTGTTAACTTGATTCATAGTGGAACTGTTTAAATATTTTTTTAACCAATGGGTACGGTTGGTCTCGCACCAACACCAGAATACCCTTCCTACAACACCAGCATATCTAATACTTGTTACCCACGACCAAAACTAGTACAAGCACGGTTGTTCTTTCCTCCAGCACTAGAATGCCTGTTAGCTACACAATTCAAAAATGCAAGAACTGCTCTTGGTTCCTCCAGCACTACATACTTTTCATTACTGATCAGTTGAACCATATTTAACCACATTAGGAGTAAGAAAGTCCTACTTTTGTATATGAACAAGGAAAAGATGAAATACCGCTAAAAGGAAATGGTTGCTCAATCACTAGTATGCTTAACGGACAAAAGAGAGGATTGTATCATTTTAACATTATTCTTTCCTAGTTTATTCCAGTGGTGCAATTTTTTTACTGTTGCAGGTTGATGTTGGAGACTTTTTGCGTTTCAAATCATGTGTACTTTACACTGAACATGAGAATACTGATCAGCCTCTGATCAATGTAGAAGTTGTTGCTCATGTTACTAGGCCAGAGCAGAGGTCTAGTGAGGTATATTAAACTTCTATGAAACAAACTACTCCCTCTTTTCCATTTTATATGACTCTTTTTTATTTTTTGGTTTGTTCCATGAAGTAAGACATCTTTCTAATTCTTCAACTTCAAATTTTCCATTTTACCCTTAACAGTATGCTCTTATATCCACAGAAATGTCATGTCTAAGGGTGATTTTGGTATGTGTTGGAAGTCTTTTGTTCCTTTTCAAAGGCTGTGTTTGATCAAACAACACCTTATAAATAAAACCGAGGGAGTAGTTAATGTTGTAGCAGACGTAGTAGGCGGTTGCTTATGTAGCTATCTACAAAATCCCCAAATTGCTCTTATTCTCTAAACCCAAATGCAGGTATCTAATAGGTTCTACTTCACATTTACTGTCCGCCCAGAGGCTAAGGCCACAAATACTCAATTCAGGATCCGTAAAGTTGTCCCAGTTACAGAAGAAGAAGCTCGTAGGGTTCTGGAACGCATGGAAGCTGATCATCTTCAGTCAATTTAGTATTCCAACAAATGAAAATCTCTTGGGGAGAAAAAACTAGATAGATGTCAATTGGGTTTTAACCTGTATGTGGGAAGTCCATAGAAATTTATTTGACTATGAGACCAAAGACCTGATTTATCTACTAGATTAGATCTAACGATGATTCACAGTTGAAAAGAGGCTTTATGCTCAAGTTCCATTTCAGCCAGCCACCAAGAGTTGTATTGTATATCCAGCTTAGGCTGGTATATTGCCAATCATAGTCATTTCTTGACCTGATTTCGAGTGATTCGTGTTGGAACTCAGTATTGATACTGTTTTATGGTTTGTCCAAACCAATAATAGCAACTCTTTGAAAACTTGTTTTTCAAATGGAATGGGGAATCGACTATTGAATTCATGGGTTTGCAATGCTAAAAGAAATTACTGAATGCATTTCTATGATGGCAAAACTATAGACCAACTCGATCAATAAGTAGATAACATGTGCATTTAAATGCACACTGCTATCACTAAATCATATTTACTTAGTATATGAATTATTATGATTTGATGTAAACACTGGCAGCAGGTAAGTTGGAACTAGTGCTCTTTACAAAAACACAAATGCGGAGGATTTGGCTTTTCTCTCCCTAAAATGCGTTGCGAGCTTCCATTCTGCCTTTACGTTCTGCTGCAATCATGATTTCCTTTTTCTCATTTCTCATAATTAAAATTAGTTAAAAGTTCTTTTCGAACCAACGGTCAAATAAAGTTGAAGACATCAACTACACAGCTGGTTCACAATGTTCATTTTTAAAAGTGGTTTCTTCTTTTGAATGGAGGTACATATCCTATGTTCTCTTTACAAATATAAAATAACACTCAACAATGTTCTTGATTTGGAGGCTCTCATCTTTGAGATATAAAACACAAAATATTTCTGGCATCATGCCTTTGTTATTTTCTAAAGGGATGCTCTATATCTATCTATGTATGGTAATGGATAAAGTTCCAGATCTTATACAATGAACTATATAAATACAAGATTTAAAAAAAAAAGATTACATGTACCTCAAAAGGCGGGCACAGTCTCAGACAAACTCCTAGATGGCCTTTATAGTACATTACATTGGTTTTGGCCAAAAACAAAAACTAGGGTTTTGTCTACTATAAGCTAATGTTGCTAATGAGCGGATGAACTGTCCTCATCCGATGAACTATGCTGCCATTTTGCTGTCAATCCGCTAATGGCAGGCTGTAGATTTGGATTTACTGGAACTGGAAACTTGTGGGCAGAACTGACTATTGTACGCTCATTTATCATTCCAACTTCTTTGCAAACGCGATCAAGAACCCTTAGGAAGTCTCTTACCACCATAAAGATCCTGAAAGGGTGAGCCTCTTCTCTGGCTGAATTTCCATGGAAATATTCAGTTATTTCTTTCACCAAGGACATGGCAACACTTTCTAGAGCTTGGAGCCTTATGATCTCCTCTTCTGCCATTTTCATAAACTTTCTCATGGACTCGGAAAATCTTTCTATGCTATTGTCCTTCAATCTAACTGCTTCAATTGATCGGACAACTTCAGCAATGTTTCCAATCCCTTTAGAAAGCTTTAAGACCTCACTATGAAGCACTTCTGAATCCATAGCAGCAGCTTTCTTAACATTTACAACCTCTGAACTAAGGTTGGAAACAACTTGGAGTCCAAGCTTCCGGCACTTGGCGTCATCGTTCATGGCCGGCTGTTGATCTTGATCTCCACCAGAAAGACGAGCACCTTCACTTCTTATGATTTCCTGTACCACAAAATGCAAGAGGGTTGTTTTCCCATCAGCTCCCTTCACATCTACAAGCTTAAGGAGGGTATCTAGTTTGAACGCATGTGCATCACCCCGATTTGTCCCAACATTCATGCGGTTACCGGTCTTCAGCACTGCTTCCAGAAGCTTTAAGAACATTCTATTACTTCTCAACTCTTCACAAGCAGCCTGTCAAGTAGCAAAGCTTTATAAGGTTTAAAACAGCTGAGAAGTTTTGTTCAAATATATTAAGAAGACTTTTCTGCTATTGGTTTATGTGAGAAGATAAGAACAGAGTATGAACACTTGACCAGGTCCAGTTAGCATGCAGTTCGACAGTTCAAGAGAGAAACACATGCCAAGTTCATCACAAGAGTATCAAGTTCAGACAGTTCAAGATGAAAAAATTGATTATTTTCCAGTCTAACAATTAGATGTCCTATAATACTGATGCTACAGCATTTCCTTCCACAATGACATAAGGCTATTTTTGAGTTTCATTTGTCATAGGTACCAGCTATGTGAGTCCGAGCAACACAGGGTACCAGCATATTTACTTATTTAGCATGTCAAACAGAAAAACCTTACACAAACCTTTCTTCTATTAAATCCAAATCATAACTGTTTAGTGATTATTAGAGAACTGTCAAACAGAAAAACCTTACAGAAATCTTTCTTCTATCAAATCAAAATCAGAACTGTTTAGTGATTATTAAAGAACTCAATATACAGCGAGAAGTTGAAGATGACCTGAAATAATTACCTCCAGAGTTTCAAATGACTTTTTGAGGTAGTCAACCTCAGAATCAAAATTTGATATGTACAGCATAGCATCTACCCTTTTGAATGCAAAAGGTATATCAAGCACTGCTTTGAGAAACTTCTCGGCTGACCCAAGCTTAAACGGAGAATCCTCTTTATATTCTTTCAGCTTGCGTTCTTCTTCTTTGGATGGAGCCATCTTCAATAAACTCTCAAGGAGCTCAGTCCCTAGGGCATCAGCATTTCCTGAAAAAAGAATGTACTTAATTTCTACAAGCGGAGACATCATAAATTCTAGACACACTTGCACACTAAAAAGAAAAATAGAGAAAGGATCATCATATTGAAGGTAAAAAGCAGCAAACAGCAGAAAACCCAAAAGGTAAAGCTGTTGACATGGTTCGGGAACGATGTACACCAATAAGCAACCACAAACAAAATAAGATGATGCTCTATCCTAACTATTCATGAGCAAAAGCCACATAACCCTATGAACACCTCTAAACTAGTCAGCTATCAGTTAACTTCTAAAACAATGTGAATGTCTACACTGTATTCATTCATACTAGTAAAGATTAATGCATATGATGAACAAAGTATGGTGTTTAAGAAGTTATCGGGAAAACCCTTAACCTGTGTTGGTTCATTTATGTTTCAAGATCAATGCATATCGATTCTTCTATAACAACAGCACATGTGAACTGAATGACAATTCAGCATTATGTAACCCTGCAGAAGACCTTTTCTGTAGAACTAGAGCAATTACACAACAATACACTAGCATTACTATCATCCCCAGTCATAGTTCAGTTTTAATTTTCAAGTCTGAGAATAACAGAGTAGCAGAATACCTTCTAAAAGGGCTTCACATACTTCCTCAACAGTTACATTAAGTGCTCTTAGCAAAATTGCAATGTTCTGTGACTTCTTTGGATCAAGTACCCTATTCTCTTGGTTCTGCGAGGGAAGAACAGGGCGTCTAGTCATTTCTTTTGGATTTAGAGTTGGAGTCTTCACAATAAACAAGCTTTCTATCATCTCTTCATCCAATCTGCAAACAAATCAGCTCAGTTTTAATTGCCCGACAAAAAAGAGAGAAGTAAATATTTGTAACGAGTGTATCAAAGTGTTTAGATTATCCTACTTAAACGAACTTGATTTCAGTTGATCCCACACCATTTCCCGATCAGAACTAGCTCTTACTTTATCCCAATGCAAAGTCTTCAACTTTGGTTTTGGAGTTTCCTCATTGTTCCCACCAGTATCACTTGATAAGCCTTCTATACTCTGCTCATTTTTCTCAATGGGTTGCTTATTACAAGGCAACTCTATTGGGGAAATCAGCACTGGACTCTCAAGTTCTATGGGTCTTAAAGGAGTTACAAGAACTGGAGGCTTAGATGGTGGCTTTGAAATTGGTGGTGTTGGAGTTTTTGGACTATCCCAATTTTTAACTGGTGGTAGCGGTGGTGGAGGAGGAGGCTGTACAGAAGCCGGAATACTAATCAAAAGAGGCGGCGGCAGTGGTGGTGGAACTGAAAATGACGCATTCTGCTGTATGTGATTGCTGATTCTCATCGGAGATTCAACATTCTGATCCCAAACATCGGAAATTCTGGGTGATGAGTCAATACTTCTGCTTGAATATCTCTCCGGGGATGATGAACTAGGCGGAGATGGTGAGTCAGATTCCCCATTAATGACCAATATCGGTACAAAATCTGCTAGCGGCGGAGACGAAGGAGAAGTATACTGAGGTGGCGGAGCAGTACGAACAGCAAGTAGCTCCGGTGACTTGGGTTGTGAATTTTTTGGACTTAAACTCACCGGTGGAGAAATGCTCAGCGATACAGACCTAACTGGCGAACCCGAATCGGAACTGGAAGACGAGTACGAAGAAGATGAGCTCGACCCACCAAAATTCTTGACCTCAGCGGCGGCAAAATCCCTCCGTGAGGCCGATCCAGTTCCGATGGAACTTTCTCTGCCATCTAAAGATTCTCTTGGAGAGTAAAACTCCTCATCATCTTCAGTTCTATGGGAGATAACATCTGCATTCCCATGATTTCGCCTCAAACTCTGCCCATGTAGTGGCGGCAATGGGTGGATCTCCGGCGAGTCCGTTTTTCTGGAAGGTGCAGCAGTGGTACGACGATGTTGCTGATTGTGTGTATCAATGGCAGTATGTGCACTAACCATAGTACCCAAGTATAGAAATTCAGAACTGGTCTGAGATGGCCTTTGTAATTTAGGAATATTAGTTGGGTTTCCATTATTGAATGTGGTGCTGCTATTAGATCTCTGTGTTTTGTTATCATTAGAAGTTGAATCTTGATTTCTTCTGTTGCGTATATGGCAGAAGAGAGCAATGGAGATAAGAAGTAAAGCAGCAAGAACGCAGGCGATGGCAGTGGCTATGAGTTTAGAGGAAATAGTTTTGGATTTGGATGAATGAGGAAGAATAAGTGAAGATATATTAGCAGGAAAAGATGCAAAAGCAGAAGGGGAAGGTGGAGTTGGTGGAGGAGAAGGGAAAGAGGGGAAAAAGGGAGTGTTAGGAGTAGAAGAAGAGTCAAAAGGGTATTTGGGTGGTGAAGAAGAAGGTGGATGTGAATCTTGAGGGAAAAATGGCTGATGAAGAATACGGCGGTTGTTGGCAGAGACGGTGAGGGAGAAGAGGAGGAGGAGGAAGAAGAAAGAGAAAGAAGGAAGCATGGTGGAAGAGAGAGGAAGAGTAGATAGAGAGAGAGAGAGAGAGAGAGAGGAGGAGAAGTAAATAAATGTAGCTAAAAGCTACAGGGAGAGAGATGTAGAAATGCATCAGCATCAGCATCTGCATGGATTTTTTGGAGTAGAAGTAATTGAGAGTGTGAAAAGGTAGAAATAGTGAGTAGAGAGTAATAATTAGAGATGAGTAGACAAGTACCTGGAGTATCTACCCTATATTCTACTCATTTTCTCAATCAACAAAGGTGGACTACTATCATTTTACTAAACTATTTCTCTTATTCTTTATACTTTTTCCTATTTAGTATCATTTATTCCCTATTTTATTTTCTAAATATATAAATACACATATTCTCTATATTTGGACATAATCAACTTTAATTCAATTCTTTATTTTTATATTATAAAAAAGAATTTTATTTTTTTCCTCAATATAATATTATTATTATTATTTTATTTTCTTATTTCATAATATAAATCATTTTAAATTATCCTATGTAATCTTCATGTAATATAAAAATTTATTTTTTCAAATTTTTTATGTAATATAAAATTTATTTTATCCTAAATTTCTAAATAACATAAATTGCAAGCAAATATTATATATTATACATGTTAATGGACAATTCAAATAAAAATGAAATCATTAATGAAAATCACATAATTATTATATCATCGTAAAAATTATTTTAAATTTTACATAATTATTCAAGTTTCAAGATTATTATGTTGCTCTATTAATGATTACGGTTCAAAATGAGCATTTTTATTCTTAATTTTTTTATGTCTAGCTAAAAGTTGTTCAAATTAGAGATTTTCATCTACCATCATTTCTATCGTTACACTTGGAGCTTTCAAAGTATCTTCAATTGGTGCATTAAGATCAAATTCATCCTCAATTATCATGTTGTACAATATAATACATGCTGTAGTTATATCATGTTGCACTCCCTTTCTCAAAAAATATGACAGTTCTGTGATAATTGCAAAATGTGATTGCAAAACTCCGAATGCTTGTTCAACATCTTTTCGGCATAATTCTTGTTTCATCTCGAAATATCTCAAATAATTTTTTATGGAACCTCATTAGTAAAATTATAAATTAATATAAAAATAAAATTAATATAATAAATATATTACATTAGAAAAAAATTATGAAAATTAGAGACTTAATTAATAGTCTTATATGATTTATAATATGCTAATTATAAATATTATATAATATAAATAATATTAAAATAATCAAAAAGTAAAATAGAGTGGATGAATAATAGTTCTCCAAATTTAATACCAATACAAAATACAATTATGAGTTGGCACATGTGAATTTCAATTTATTCATCCATCTAGTTTCAATAGGGATGACAAATGTGTAGGACGGGTAGATTTTAGGTTATGTAGGACGGGACAGATTTTAGACTATGCGAATGTAGGATCAATTGAAATATTTTTTTTTAAAAATTTAATGCGGAACTAGGCGGGTTGAGAATTTAAATATATTCAACTTTATTCTCTTGCTATCATTTTTGCATGTTGATTTTTGTAATCTACGTTAATAATTGTTCTTAAATTTTCTAACTAATTCCTTTGACTTTTTTTTACATCAAAGCAATACATAAAGTAATTTATGTAATCTACTTTAGCAATTGTACTAAATATCCAAACTAATTCCCTTGATATTTTACATCAAAACAATACGTAGAGTAGTTTTTGTAATCTACTTTTTAACAATGTTTCAAAACACTGTAACTTTTCATTTTTGATATTTTAACTCTGTTTATGTTAAATTTTTAGTACTCCATCTTAACCACAATTTGAAAAAAGAATTAGTCTCTTCCTCTCTGGACATTCTCATTTTCTTTTCATATAAACATTGTTGGAGTATGCTTGTACAATTTTAGCTAATTTAAATAAAAATAAATAGTGCAACACTTTACATAAATCTAATTTAAAAACAAAATCAAACTTTATGAAGAGCAAAACCACATAAAATTGACAAGTTCCTATCCATTGCTAATTTGAAATACGAATGGTGAAAATAAAGCAGTCAGAGCGGGTTAAAGTGTTTGTGAATTTATGCGACTTTTATCCCGCAATTTCCCCATCCCACTCTATTTGTCAACCCTAAGTTCAATCATAAATAATTTGAACCATTCGATTTAATTCAAAGTAATTGAAAACTATTTATTTGTATCTTGTTCCTTCGATACTTCACATTTTGTGATTGAATGGATTATAAAGATAATGATATCTTCTTCGTTTGAAGTTGTAAGTTTTTGTTTAAACTCGATACAATCAAACTCCAATTCATTTTTTAATCCAAGTTTAACTCGGCCATGTGGTGTCTGTATAAGAGAGAAAATGAGAAAGATTAGAGTAAAATATTAGAAGAATTGGAGCCTAATTCTTTACTTTTTATGATTTTGCTAGGTATAGTGATATTATCTTTTATAGTTTAATGTGAGTACCCTACTCGAACATCGCACCAGACTCTACTCCACCTCTTGGTGAGTGAGTTGACCTCAAAAGTTGCCTCTATGCACATCTGCTTCTTCCCCCATCAACTTCCTCCCTCTGAGTTTCTCATGCTCCGTATCAAGAAATCTATTGGCCCAAGTGTGTTCTTCGGGGCCCTCATTACTTCTGCCAACATAGACATACCACCTTCACCCAGTAGAGCCTTTCCTTTCAAATCATTCATGTCGGTCCGAAGAGTGTTAATTTCTCCTTCTACCACATCAACTCATTTGCATAGGTTGTCCAAAATATTCATCAAACCCCTCATCGCATTTTCAGTCGCAACTACAAGCATGTAAGGCAAGCATCTTGCAAGCCTTTTTAGTTGGCGGTCATTCGAGTAGGTTACTTCCATCAGTGTACAATGGTCATTCGAGTAGGTTACTTCCATCAGTGTACGATAAGCACTTTTTTTGGGAAGAGTCTATGATAATGATCCATTTGGAGTAATTTCTTCTCTCATCGAAGCATTTCTCGCAAAGCATTTCTTGAGTCCACATGAGTTGGTACATCCAGAGTATCACGAATGGATTATGGTCCCCCTAAAGTTTGCAATTTGCGTCTTTTGGTCTTGAAGGCCTTAACATCTCTCTTGCATCCAAATCAATCACCCCAATAGCAGGGGAAGAAACATCAAAACAAAAGTATCTCACATGAGCAAGAACATACAATTTGTTGATTAGGATCGGGAAGGGCATAGAGATAGCCTTTTGGCGTATTTGCACAACCACTATTTTCCTGTAGTTGACATGGATATCCATCATGTCACGACCCAAAAGGCGAGGTCATAATGACATACACCCTGAGAACCTCAAAATTAGTGTGTAAGCCGAATGAAATAACACATACGAGACTTTCAAAGGGAAGTCAAGCCACAATCGAAGAGAAATGAAAACAATAGAGAAATTCCCAAAACCTGGTAGCATAAGCATAAAGAGAATCTAATACATTTCTAGAATCTGGAATACATCTCAAGTCTTTGAAAAGAAATTAAAGACTGTAAATGGTAGATGGATACCAATGGCGATCCGAAAAATAGGATCCCACCACAACTCCGAATGGGAAGAAATCGCTAGATCCGATCAACCACTATGAAGATCACCCTGACTAGGATCTGCATCAAGAAGATAACAGAAGTAGGGGTGAGTACAATCCACATATACTCAGTAGGTTAGACCGACTGAGTATAAGCAATTAATCAAACTTAAGAAATAAACTATGAAACGCTTCCACATGCACGTAGAAAAGTCTCATTCCAGCATCGATGCCGCCAATTTATATAGTACGACGCGAATAAGATAAACGCACATGGTTGCAATTACTACTCATATCAACAGAAAAGCAAGTTACACTACATAACAAAGCTGGCCAATGCAATGCAATGATATGATGAAATGATGTGGTGGAATCAAGGTCATCGCACAACATGTCGTATACACCTTGTTGAGCTTTAGCTTCCAGACAAGGATTCATTGGGGACTCGCAATCCATATACCAATCACGAAATCTTAATATCTCTTCAACTTGCCACCTAGCTCATGGTCAAGGATAAATGTAATGTGTCTCATTTTCTTTCTCAAAAATAGTATTGCTCCACTTCTCATATTCCCATGAACAATGATATGCTGAATGAGGATGAATGCATCACAACACATATAACACAAAGGCATAATCAATTCATTAAGGATTTTGAATAGAATAAAGTTCCTAACTCAATAAGTCATGAAACACGTCCTCAAATAATAAGGATAGAAGAAGAATTCATTTGAATTCAGCCTTTACCACTTAGAAAGCCATTCTTTCATTTTAAGGTGATCAAATATCAGTTCAAGCCCCTAACTCGGGCATCTCAATGTCAAATATAACAAATAGGCCACACAAGCCCTCACTCAGGCAAATTCTCAATTATTACAGGTTTTCAACAACAATTAAGGGTATCACTCGAGCCTCCTCACAGGCTAAACATCACAAATAGGCATCATATAGGCTAAACAAGAAAGTCAACCCTTACCAATCTCTAAAACTCATACTACAACTCATTTCATAGTTAACTTTCTAAGAAAGATTAATTACTCATCTCAGTCTAAAAGGGGGATAGCCAAACCTACCTTGAAGGCCAAAACTTCACTCGAACAACTCTATCGGAGCACTTTCTCAACCACACGATCACCAAAATGATCCCCAACTATCAAGAATAGAAAGTTCATCAAAAGGAGTCCAATGATACCCATACTGATAGGATTAGAAATCGGAGGTAAAATAGTCTAAAAATCACTTCAGAAATCTAAAGGGTAAAATCAGATTTTTATTCGAGAAACACAATCTACAATCAAAGAGGAGCTCTAGGTAGAAAAACCCATAAAAAACAAGCAAGGAACAAGCTCCAAATCAAGAATTACTAATTTTTCCAACTTAGGGGAAAAACCCCAAAACCCACATTAAAATCAGGATTTAAAGGTCTTTTTGGAAGATAAAAATTGATGAAATCAATAAGGAATTGGTAGAAAAAGCTTACCCACACGAGTTTTCACAAAATACAGCTAAGAAACCGCCTCCCTAAAGCTCCAAAAGTTTGAAAATGGTGTAAATGAGAAAAATGGGACGAATCCTGAAATTTTGGTTTTGTTCAGGTGAAAAATGATCATCGTGATTGCGAGCCACTAACTCTCGCGATCACGAAGGACATAGAGGTTCACATCGTGATCGTGAGACCCTTGTCCGTGATCGCGAAGGCTAAGGAAAGGGTTCATCATGAACACAAGCCTATGGGCTGCGATCGCAAAAACCATAGAGAAGACACATCGCGATGGCGAGCCTATTGGCCATGGTCGCGAAGGTCAAAGTGACCTGCACCAGAAACTGAAAAACTAGCAGTACACAAGGAAAAAATGCCTCCGAACGAACCCTCAGAAATCGTTCGAGGTTCGATAAAAATAAACTGGACATGCTACCCCATAAATTTGATATTCCAAACTCAATGAAATCATCAGATTTTCGAAAAGAGGTCAAATGACAGAACTACCCTCCCAGACCACTCTTAAGGCTTAAAACTCAACTTCTCACCCAAACACCCAAAACTTACCCTAAGGCTTCGAAAACCTCACTAATCACCTTAATAGCTCAAACTCAATGTTCCAGACACAATGGAACTGACGGAATCTCCATCCAATGCTCAAAACTCAAAATATTGACCAAAGTCAACCATGCTAATAATACTCAACTCAAAAGGGTCAAAATCACCAAAAAATCACCCAATCACATCGGGGACCACACCATCCATTATCACAACACAAAATAATTATGAAAATGCTAAGGGGATGCGTAAAATGACCATTTCACAATTAAAAGAAAATTCACAAGAAAAGGGACATTACACTATCCACCACTAAAACATGTGTTCGTCCTCAAACAAAAAGCAAAAATAAGGTACCTGAAGGGGTGAAAAGCTGAGGGTATCTATGACGCATGTTGAACTCCACCTCCCACGTGGCCTCCTCAATAGGTCGGTGTCTCCACTGCACCTTCACTAAGTCAGTATGCTTGGATCTCAACTATCTAGTTTGTCAATCTAAGATAGCAATCGGCTCCTCCTCAAAGGAAAACTTTTGATCCAAAGAAACTGAATCACATGAGAATTATCATGATAATATCGCTTAAGCATCGAGACATGAAACATGGGGTGGACCGCTGAAAGGATTGTAGGCAAGGCCAACCTATAGGCTACCTCTCCGCACTTCTCCGAAATCTCAAAAGGTCCAATGAACCGCGGGCTGAGCTTTTCTTTCTTTCTAAACCTCATCACACCCTTGGTGGGTGACACCTTAAGCAAAACCCACTCACCAATAGCAAAGGACACATCCCAAGACACGCCTATCTGTATAACTCTTCTGCCTACTCTGCACAGTCACAAGGCGCTGTTGAATCAACTTCACCCTATTCATGGAGTCTTTCAACAAATCAGTGCCCCAAGGTCGTACTCCAAACGAATCAAACCATCCAATGAGAGATCTACACCTTCTCCCATACAAAGCCTCTAACGGTGCCATCTGAATGTTGGAATGGTAATTGTTGTTATAAGTAAACTCCACAAGAGGTAGGGGTTGGTTCCAATGACCACCAAAGTCTATAATGCAAGCCTGAAGCATTTCCTCAAGCACCTGAATAGTCCGCTCAGACTGACCATCGGTCTAAGGATGGAAGCTGGTACTCCACTCAAGCTTGGTACCCATCTGCTCCTGCATAGAACTCCAAAAATGAGAAGTGAACTATGCACCTCTATCAGACACAATAGAAATGGGCACTCCATGCAATCGAACAATCTCACGAATGTAGATCCTAGCCAACTGCTCCGCATTATAGTTAGTTTTCACCAGAATGAAATGAGCCGACTTGGTCAACCGGTCCACAATAACCCAAGCAGAATCAAACTTACCCAAAGTCAAGGGTAATCCAGTCACAAAGTCCATAGTAATGTGCTCCCACTTCCACTCAGGAATGGGCATCCTTTGCATCGTACCACCCGGTGTTTGATGCTGATAATTCACTTGCTGATAGTTCAAACACTTGGCCACAAAGTCCACAATGTCTCTCTTCATACTGCACCACCAATAGTGTTGCTTCAAATCATGATACATTTTGGCTGTCCCCGGGTGAATAGAGTATTGAGAACAGTGAGCCTCCTCCAATATCATACCACCAACTTTAGGAACACAAATACGATCACAAATCCTCAAAACTCCCTTTGGATCAAGGGATGCTGACTTAGATTCACTTTTCAACACTTTGTCCCGAATCACTCTCAACTTGTCATCCTCAAACTTGTGGGCACAAATTTGATCAATCAATGTAGACTTAGCCTCAATGAAAGCTAAAACATGGTGAGGTGCAGAAATATCGAGTCGAATCAGCTGTCTAGCCAACGACTGAACCTCGAAAGCCAAAGGTCTCTTCTTCGCTTTAAGAAAGGCTAAGCTACCCATACTAGGTGCCTTTCGAGTCAAAGCATCCGCTACCATGTTTTCCTTCCCCGGATGATAAAGAATAGTGATGTCATAGTCCTTAAACAATTCCAACCATCTACGCTTCCTCATGTTCAAATTCGACTGAGAAAAGAGATACTTAAGGCTATGATGATCGATAAAGACCTCACAATACACACCATAGAGATAATGCCTCCATAACTTCAAGATGAAGACCACTGTCGTGAACTCCAAATCATGAGTAGGGTAGTTCTTCTCATGCATCTTTAACTGTCGAGAAGCATAGGCTATGAATCTCCCCTTTTGCATCAACACACCCCCTAGGCCAACACCCGAAGCATCATAGACTACCACAAATGCCACACCCTCTTTGGGTAATGCTAAGATAGGTGTTGAGGTCAATAACTCCTTAAGCTTTTGAGAGCTCACCTCACACTCATCGATCCACAGAAATACCACAGTCTTCTGAGTCAACTTAGTCAATGGAGTTGCGATGGAAGAAAAACTCTGAACAAACCGATGATAATAGCCCACTAACCCCATGAAACTCCAAATCTCGGTAGGGGAAGTAGGTCTCACCCAATCACGAACTACCGCAACCTTGGACAGATCAACCAAAATACCCTCCTTGGTCATCACATGACCTAAGAAAGCCACAGACTCAAGTCAAATCTCACACTTGGAGAATTTGACATTGAAATTCTCCTCTCTCAATCTCTAAAGTATGCTCTTCAAGCGACGAACACGATCGGCCTCATTCTTGAAATAAACCAAGATATCATCAATAAACACAATCACAGAGGAATCCAAATAAGGCCGAAATACTCGGTTCATCAGCTCCATATAAGCGTGTGGGGCACTAGCCAGTCCAAAGGACATGACAACAAACTCATAATGCCCATAACGAGTCTTGAGAGTAGTCTTTGGGATATCAAAATCCCAAATTCTCAACGGATGGTAGCCTGACCTCAAGTCAATCTTAGAGACTTATTCTTGACCGTAGCCTTGTTCAACTGCCTATAATCGATACACATCCTTATACTACCATCATTCTTCTTAACAAATAAGACCGGTGCACCCCACGGTGAAACACTAGGCTGAATAAATCCTTTCTGCAATAAGTCCTTTAGTTAAGCCTTCAGTTCTTTCAACTCCTCCTGAGCCATCCGGTAGGAGAGATGGAAATGAGCTTAGTGTCCGACTTTAATTTAATCACAAAATCAATGTCACGGTCTAGAAGAACACCCGATAAGTCGGTAGAAAACACATCCATGAACTCTCTCACCACTCTCATGATCTCTAAAGGAGTTGGATCTTTGGTAAGATCATGAATATGGGCCAAATAAGATACGCATCCCTTCTCCATCATACGACGGGCACGAAGAAAAGATATCACTCCCTTCATATACAAACTCGGAGTACCCTTCCAGACCAATCAAGGTAAACTGGGATAAGCTAAGGTCACAATCTTAGTATAACAATCTAGGATCATATAATAGGGAGATAACTAGTCCATACCCAATATCACATCAAAATCAAGCATATCAAGTAAAATTAAGTTTTCCCGAGTCTTACTATAAAAAAATGTCACCACACACCCAGTACACCCGATCCACCACTAAGGAATTGCCTATTGGGGTAGATACACTAATAGGCACAACAAGGGACTTACACACAAGATCAATACCCACAACAAAATAAGTAGACACATAAGAATAGTTCAACCCCGGATCAAATAATACTGTAGCATAATGATGATAGACTAGAAAAGTACCTGCGATCACTACATCTGAGGCCTCTGCCTCGGATCTACTCGGTATAGCATAGAACTGTCTGTGATCACCGCTAGTCTGAGAGCCACCACAAGCACTGCCTCGAGCTCTCTGAGCTCCACCCTTGGTACCACCTCTAGCACCCTGTGAAGTACCTTATGCTGCTGGAGCTGGCGTAGAACGAGTAGCCTATTATCCTGTCTGGATAGTAGAAGGAGCATGTCTGGGGCAATCCTTTGCCTTATGCCAAAACTCCTCACAAACAAAACAACCACAAGGACCTGAACCCCGATGAGTGTAACTAGAAGAGTCTGCACACGCTCCTTGACCTGAAGATCCATGATGCGTACCCTGACCGATCTAACTAGGACTGGATCTACTAACACCATCTGTACTTTAAATAACAGCCTATACTGGTCTACCTTGATAACCCTATGAACCCTGGCTCGAGTAATCTCCACCTCTAGATGAATGCCCACTGAACTAACCCTGACGACAAAACCTCTTGGTGGTGCTACCCTATCTAGCATGTCAAATACTCTTAATTACCCTGACATGGTCAATAATACTCTGGAACGTACCACCTGATAGCACAAGAGAGGTTGTGGCCTCTTGGAGATAACTAGCAAACCCTTTCACCAACTTATGGATCCGCTCAAACTCTGTTGGGATATTCGACATGGCATAATGGGACAACTCATAAAAACGAGCCTCATACTTAGAAACTGATAAGGAACCGTGCTCTAGTATATCGAACTCATCCTCGCATGGATCTCGAAGGCTATAGGGAACAAACCTCTCAAGGAACACCTCAGTAAAGTACTCCCAACCCATAGCAAGAGAACTGACTTACCTATGAGCAAGAACTGATCTCCACCACTCCTTGGCCACTCCCGAAAACTGATAAGAGGTGTAAGATACCATGAGCCTCTAAGATACCCAAGTTGAACAACCTGTCCTAACACTTAGTCAAGAAGTCAGAAGCCTTCTCTCCAGCTGTGCCGTCAAACCTGGGAGGTGCCAATCTAACAAATTTCTCAAAACTCTTCTACTCGGCAATCAACATGGCTGCACTAGCAGAAATAGGTGGAGCTGCAAATCTCGGAGGTGCCATTGAATGTACTGAAGAGGAACCAGGAGTTTGAAATTCCACACTAGGCCCCTGAATTAGCAGTGTAGCACCAATTGTAATAGGAGAATATGCAGTACTTGGAAGAATACCAAAAAGAGGGGCACTATATAATCTAGACAATAACCTGACGATCAACTCCTGAAGCATCAGAGTGCTTTCGGGAACCAAAAGAGGCTGGGCTGGTCCCCTCTCCTTAGTCTGCTGCTCAATAACATCATCATGCTTATATATGGGCTCAGGTGATGCCTCCCTAGTTCATCCTCGAGCAGGTATTTCCCCTCTCGCTCGGGCATGAACCCTAACTCCACTACGTCCCATACCTTACCCATGAACTAGGGCTCAGGCAGCATGTACGACATTGCCCTTTGAGGTACTGGCTCTAGTCCATGCCATCTACGCAGAGAGAATTGATTAGAGGTATGCAACACTTGATATGGATAATTTGCATGAAAGGAATCAAAGGAAAGGAATTTCTCCTACTAGGTATCTTTTAGCTTCTCAAAGATAAGTACGGATGACTATGTACCGATTTGCAAGACTCTACTAGACACCCTACTCTTTAACTTATGAAACTGGTGAACATAGTGCTCTAATACCAATATGTCACAACCCAAAAGCCAAGGTCATGATGGTACACATCCCAGAACCCCAAAGGAAGTCAAACCACAACCTAAATAAATGAAAACAATAGAGAAATTCTCAAAACCTGGTAGCATAAGCATAAAGAACATTTAATACATTTCTAGAATCTAGAATACATCTCAAGTCTTCAAAAACAAATTAAAGATTGTAAATGGTAGATGGAGACCAATGACAATCCGAAAAATAGGATCTCACCACAACTCTGAATAGGAAGAAGTTGCTAGATCTGATCAACCGCTACGAAGATCACCCTGATTAGGATCTGTATCAAGAAGATAACAAAAGTAAGGGTGAGCACAATCCACATGTACTCAATAGGTTAGACCGACTGAGTATAAGTAACTAATCAGACTTAAGAAATAAACTATGAAACACTTCCACCTGCATGCAGAAAAGTCCCATTCTGGCATCAGTGTCTCCAAATTATATAGTACGACACGAATAAGATAAAAACACAAGGTTGCAGTTACTACTCATATCAACAGATAAGCAAGTTACACAACATAACAAAGTTGGCCAATGCAATGCAATGAGATGATGAAATGATGTGGTGGAATCAAGGTCGTTGCACAACCTGTCGTATACACATTGTTGAGCTTTAGCTTCCAGACAAAGATCCATGGGGGACTTGCTGTTTATATACCAATCTCGAAATCTCAATATCTCATTAACTTGCCACCTAGCTTTTGGTCAAGGATAAATGTAAGACGTCTCATTTTCTTTCTCAAAAATAGTATTGCTCCACTTTCTCATATTTCCACAAACAATGATATGCTGAATGAGGATGGATGCATCACAACACATACAACACAAAGACATAATCAATTCATCAAGGACTTTGAATAACATAAAGTTTCCAACTCAATAAGTCATGAAACACGTGCTCAAATAATAAGGATAGAAGAAGAATCCATTTGAAATCACCCTTTACTACTTAGAAAGCCTTTCTTTCATTTTAAGGTGATCAAATATCAGTTCAAGCCCCTAACTCGGGCATCTCAATGTCAAATATAGCAAATAGGCCACACAACCCCTCACTCAGGTAAATTCTCAATTATCACAGGTTTTCAACAACAATTAAGGGTATCACACAAGCCTCCTCACAAGCTAAACATCACAAACAGGCATCATATGGGCAAAAACAAGAAAGTCAACCCTTACCAATCTCTAAAACTCATACTACAACTCATTTCACAGTTGACTCCCTAAGAAAAATTAATCACTCATCTCAGTCTAAAAGAGCAATAGCCAAGCCTACCTTGAAGGCCGAAACTTCACCCGAACAACTCTATCAGAGTACTTCCTCAACTGCACGATCACGAAAAGATCCCCAACTATCAAGAATGGAAAGAGTTTATTAAAAAGAGTCCAATAATATCCATATTGATAGGATTAGAAACCGGGGGTAAAATAGTCCAAAAATTACTTCCAAAATTAAATAGGTAAAATCATATTTTTATTCGAGAAATACAATCTACAATCAAAGAGGAGCTCTAGGTAGAAAAACCCATAAAAACAAGCAAGGAACAAGCTCCAAATCAAGAATTACTAATATTTCTAACTTAGGGGAAAACCCCCAAAATCCACATTGAAATAAGCATTTAATGGTGTTTTTGGAAGATAAAAATTGATGAAATCAACAAGGAATTGGTAGAAAAATCTTACTCACGCGAGTTTTCACAAAATGCAGCCAAGAAATCACCTCCCTAAAGCTCCAAAAGTTTGAAAATGATGGAAGTGAGAAATATTGGAAGAATCTCAAAATTTGGGTTTTGTTTAGGTGAAAAATGGTCATTGCGATTGCGAGCCACTAACTCTCACAATCGCAAAGGACACGGAGGTCCACATCGCAACCGCGAGACCCTTGTTTGTGATCGTGAAGTCTTTGGAAAGGATTCATAGCGAATGCGAGCCTATGGGCCACGATCAGGAAGACCACAAAGAAGACACATCGTGATTGCAAGCCTATGGGCCGCGATCGCGAAGGTCAAAGTGACCTGCTCCAGAAAGTGAAAAGCTAGCAGCTCAACACAAGTAAAAAATGCCTTTGAACGGACCCTTGGAAATCGTTCGAGATCCGTTAAAAATAAACTGGACATGCTATCCCACTAAATTTGACATTTCACACTCAATGTAATCATCGGATTTCTGAAAAGAGATCAAATGAAAAAATTATCCTCCCGGACCACTCTTAAGTCTTAAAATTCAACTTCTCATTTAAACACCTAAAACTCAACCTAAGGCCTCGAAAATTTGACCAACCACATTACTAGCTCAAAGTTAACGTTTTGGATACAATGGAACGATGCGTGGAACTCAAAATGTTGACCAAATTCAGCCATACCAATAATACTCAACTCAAAAGGGTCAAAATCATGAAAAATACACCTGATCACATCGGGAACCACATCAACCATTCTCGCAATACAAACTAAGCTTGAAAATGCCAATGAGAAGGGCAAAATGGTCATTTCATAATTAAAAGCAAATTCACAAGAAAAGGGACGTTACAAATCATCAAATAAGCAATGAGGATAACAACTTCATTATGGACCCTTCGATCATTCTTGAAAGGTATGATTTGAGCACATACAAACTCAAGCCACATTTTTTTCAAATCATGATGAGAGATCTCACCTCCCATAAATGCCCAGGCTTGCTTGTACATATCAGTAGTATATGCAACCCATTGGAGCTGGTTGCCTTTGGTTGTAACCTTCTCTGCAACTCTGAACCTCTCTTGATATTTTCAGCCCAGAATAGGGAGTTGATCGCCTTTGGTGTGATATCTACTTTCACATCCCGCACAAGAACCGAATGTAAGTTAGGAAATTTCTTCTCTAGGCAAGAAGGCTCATTATATCTTTCCTTGCCTGATATGAGGCATAAAACTCTATGACTAACTCTGGGAAGAAGTCTCTCGGTGCATCAGCAAGGGGCATCCAGTTTCTAGTAGTGAGCTACTGAACAATATTAGGGAATTACCCCCAAACCTGGCTAGGTTGAACATTTTCTTCGGTGTGAAGATTCACTTGTTTTTAGAGAGAGTGTACCTCTCCTTCATTCCCTCAATGCAAAAATGGATACGGTCCTCTTCATTGGCAGTATTTTGAGGAGCTTTGTTTTTAGCCTTGCCTTTGGATGACGAGGACTTGCAATTCTACCTTCTAGATTGGCCTTTGCGAGAAGTCATTGTTGCAATAAATCTTGTGAGGTAACACTGGACATGAAACATATTTTTTGTATTTTCATTGATAAAACGAAAAACAAAGCTTCAAGAAGTTAACAAGAGAAAAATAATAGGAGTGCAAAAAAAATAAACATTTCAACACACAGTATGATCGGTGGTTCGCAGATGTAAAATTGTATGTCGCTAATACAAACGCCGACTACAAATACTAGCCAAGCAGTTTTCTAGGCCAATTAGCGCTACAATGGCATTTCGCCAATGGAAACCTGTGATTTTCACATACCTAACTCGACCAGCGTTACACATCCAAAATGTAGGGCAATTGCTGTGAAGCGCCAATGCTTTGCGGATGCCACTTCGACCAAAAATGGTCCAATTTCAATTCAAAGTTGCACTAACATGTCCTCTGGGTACTCAAACTTTCCCAAAGGATTCTAATTTCAGTTCCAAACAAACCATGATGATTTCCCTCAATAAGGACATCACACCGTCTATCATTGGAATCATCAACCATACAAGCAAGACATTAATCAAATTTGCATCTCTCATTCGAAAATTCATCCCCACCACAAGATTATAATCACTCCAAATGTCAAGACCCAAGGTACCCCCTGGATGTGACATGGCGTACAAGACTCCGAAAGGCCTCATACAAGCCACTTAGCATACATACATACATACAAGATCATAAAGATTTAATAGTTCCAAAGACAATTTCATATCAAAGCTTCTAAGAAAATAGCGGAAGTCCACATCAATTGTCTCAAAGCCAATCTAACATAAGAATGAGAAAAAACATTTGGGACGTGACCCAATACAATGTCAAAGCAACAGATCATAAAAGTAAGAACAACAAGGCTATGCCCTCGAATGTATGAAGACTCACCAAGTTTTCCAAGAACCTTCTACTAAGCTCTATCCACGAATAGATGGAGAATCGCCAAGCCCTATATTATGAGACAATGCAGGGAAAAAGTATGTGTTAGTACGAGGAATGTACTAAGTATGATAGCAATGCACAACACCATTTAAACATGCTAAAAAGGGGACATGTTCATAAACATGCAATGACCAAGTGCAAACATGATAGAAAGAGTAGAAAGGCATGAGTCATCATTTAGGGTCATCTTTACTTTACTTGAGGAAAGCCTTTAAAGTCGCTTTAGTTCATTGTTATGGGAAATTACCTTCCACCGACATGTCAGACCATGTGAGCTATCAACATGGAATCTGGTGTTTACCCCACACCGAAAAGAGGTGTCCTACTTTCCAAAGTAAGACCATGAACTTCTAGCTTACGTGGATCCACAAGCTAATGTCTATCTAGACAATCATCCTATGGTGGCACATAGTTTATGGGACATGGGTAATCGTCACTTTTCCACTCGGTGCTAAGCATAATTCCCACCGATTAGACATAGTTCAATTATCATAACTAGATATGGGTAATCACCTCTTGTCTATATTTAGGAACATGGGTGAATTCCTCTTGTCCCTTTATTAGAATAGCTCCTTAACCATCGATTCAAATTTAGTTGAGTAAGCCTTTCAACAAGTTATGAATCATTACATGTGAGAAAACCTTTCACATTCATGGGTTGAGTAATATATGAGAATTCCTTTCACAACTCAACAACAACATTAACATATCATAAACTTTGATGCTTCAATCTCAAAGCACCCTTACTTCATCATTAGCTTTATAAGAGACATGCATGATTTCATAAACTTTGTCTTTACATAGTTCATCATGCTCATAACTTATAAATCATAGAGTTCACATTGGTTCATGAGAATTCCTCATAAATCATGCAATTCAATGCAAACTCATGCTTAAAAAACCATAAACAAGGTAATTTGACCATAATTGAAGGAACCCACATAATAGAAGAAAATCATAGTTTTTGATTGAACATGCTTACTTTCATAAAATCATCCTTAGTTCATTCATAATCTCATCATGAAAAGTCTTAGCTTAGAAATCATAATTCATACATAGGTTCATATAGACTTCATGAAATTCATGTCTTCACAATTCAACCCATCAACACATTCATAAATTTCAAAATTGGGGAAGAAGGCATGGGTTCATGGGGATTCATCTAAATTCATGAAATTCAACTCAATTTATATTCCAGAGTTCATAAAACAATCAATTGAAGCAACTTTGCAAAGAACCCAAGACATGGAAGAAAACCCTTAATTCAATTGGGAATTTTTAACTTGAAAATTGGAGATTTTAGGGATTCCATGGAGGAAAGGGCTCCATGGATGAAGACTATCATACCTTAGTGCTCAATTTGCTTAAGCAATTGATGAAGAAAAACTTGATTTCTTGAACCCTAGCTTGCCTTCTTCTTCTCCTCCTTCTAACTTCTAGAGAGAGAAATATTTGTGGGAGAAGAGTTTGGGGAAACTTGTAAAGTGATTTGGAAGGGTAAAGTTTTGGATTAAAAAGACTTATATAGTGTTAGGAACCGACTTAGTTGATAAATAAGTCATTGGGTGAAAAGACCAAAAGCCCCTCTTAAAATTAACTGTCAGACCCTATCGACGGCTTGACCTACGGTCCGTAGGTCCAACCACGGACCGTCCTGGTCAACCGTCGTTGGGTTTAAAGACTGTTAACTTGGACCCTGCAATGATGGGTCCCCACCTACGGCTCGTACCAAGATCGATGGGCCATCCTAGCAAGACGTCGTTGGGGTTCTGCAACTTGACATTTTGAAATCATTAGCCTGCCACCCACGGTTTCCTCCTACGGGCCGTAAGTCAACCTATGGTCAGTAGGTGGCCTCTGTCATTACTGGCACCAACCCAAAAATCAGAAATTTTCCACCCTTTCGAATATGGGGTATTACACAAAACACTTCAACAAAACTCATGGATGCTAGTCAAACATAATTTTCAACCAAAAATTCAAAGATTCACATACTACCAAATTTACCCTCAGGAATAACGTCACCCAATCTATCATAGGGAAAATATCTGCACTAGGTAAACACAAATGAGTTACTCAGACTTCATCCCAACTCAATTTTTAAGCTATGTACACAAGATCTCTCATGCCATTTTACATTATCTAACACATTCAACTCAAATCTATCAGTTTCAAAGCACAAAATCCCTTTTCAAGTAAAAAAATTCAAGCTTAAAAATTGGGTTTTGAATAAGCTAAGCTATAACATGAACTCAATATCATATTTTTACATTATGAAAGCTTAAAATCGGTAAAATAAAGTAACATACCAAAGACTAAAGAGAATGAAGAGAAAAACTAGAGAGCTTCAATGGAGATTTCACTTCAACTCAAAGACTTTCACATGTTAGAATTTCATATTTTAGAGAGAATGGGAGTTAAGGAGAGGAGAGAAGAGATAAGGTGGAGGTTTAAATAGAAGGGAAAGAAAAAGTTAGGAGATTGAAGGTTTAACGGTGAGTGAGGGAGATGAATATTGTAAATAGAGGTATGGGAAATGTATGTAGAAGAGGATGAAGGGTTTTAGGCATTTGGGGTTTTGAGAAAGGCGGTCGAAATCTGATTTTTTGGTCTTCTATGAGTCAAAATTGAAAAATTCTTCAACTTTACCTGACTTGCATTTGATTAGTGGCACGGAATAACTTCAGCAAGATGTTGATTTAGCATAGATGCTAAAATTTCTTGCCAGTGTACTGTGTAGCACCGACCCTTTGACTGGGGATGTACAATATTTGATCGTTGGTATGCTGTTCAAGCGCACGTTCCTAAAATTCTTTCTAGTTCACTTTTGGGAACCCACGTTTGACTGCCATTGTACAATTTTCAATCAGCATTTCACCTGTCTAGTGCCAATACTAAGATGCACAATTTTTCATCATATTTCCTTGACATCTTTCCACACCCCTAAAACAAACCAAAAACAACACAAAGTGAAGTCAAAAGAATTTTAAAACACTTGGGTTGCCTGCCAAGAAGCACTTGATTTAATGTCACGACACGACGCAAGTACCTCAAGATCAACTAATATCGGGTGGCATCTCTTCTTCCGATGTATCATTAATCAGTTTGTCCATGGATTCCTTCACAGACACCACTCTACAATCATCGGGTGACTTTGTAAGACTGCCCACACTGAACTTCACCTCATCATCTCCAACTCGAAATTTAAGCTCTCCAAGCTCAACATCACCTAATGCTCGTTTCGTGGCAATAAATGGTCGGCCTAGTATGATAGGCACCTCTATATCCACATCGCAATCAAGAACTACAAAATCAGCTGGGAAAATGAATTTATCTAATTTTACAAGGATATCAAATAGTATACCCACATGCCTTTTTATAGAAAAATCCACCATAAGCAATCTCATTGGAGTACACTTTAGATCCCCCAGACCCAAGTTCTTGAAAATTACTAGGGGCATCAAGTTTATTCTTGCCTCTAGATCGCACAAGGATTTATCAAACTTATATACTCCAATGGTACATAGGATTGTAAATGCTCTCGGATCCTCTCTTTTTGTAGTTAACTTGCTGGCTATCACCACACTATTATGGTGGGTCACCTTATTTGTGACCACATCAACCACTCACTTCTTCTTCAACAGTTCCTTCATAAACTTTGAATACCTTGGAATTTGCAAGAGAGCATCAACCAGTGGTATATTGATGGACAACTTGATGAAAAGATCAACAAACTTTTTAAAATTGATTTTCCTTCTTTTTCAACATTCTTTGAGGATATGGAGGGGGACACTTAGGCATATCACCCTTAGCAGATTTATCATATCACCCTTAGCAGATTTATCTCTTTTTTTTCCCTTAGCCTCAACCACCACATCAGGAGCTTCATCCTTTTTTTCTTCATCAACAATCACATTTTGTTCATTCACTAAGTCCTCATCAACAACAATTCAGATGGGTGCACTAGGCTTCACCCCATCCTCAAATTTCTCACTTTGCACTTTCTTAGACACAATATTGGTATCATCAAGCACTTTGCCACACCTTGTAACTAACGTCATACACTGACCATCATTTTTTGAGTTTGGAGGAGTATCATTAGGAAGCGTACCTTTGGCTCTTGGATTCATTTGAGCCGAGAGATGATTCATTTGGGTCTCCAAGTATTTAATTAAGGAAAAGTGAGATCTCATAATTTGGGTTAAGTTAGAAATATCACTCTTATGCTCTTTAACTTCTTTATATATAGACTCGACCCTTTGAGAACTCACTTCAACATCTCCTCGATCTTTGAGCTTGCTAGGTCACTCATACTAGCTTAGTGTTGAGGAGCATCCGATTTTTGCAGAGGCACATATGGGTTTGAACTTTGATGATTGTACCTCTCATCTACTTTTGCTCGATCTTACTTATGCCACTGGCTATCTTAGTCTCTCTAGAGACCATCTCGATCTCTCTAATCTTGAATCTCCTCCCGAGGAAGCCAAGGACCTTGGTTGGTCCCATGGTATATCGGTTGAGAACCCGACCCTTGGATCACCAAATGTATGATTTCCTCATCAAATAAGGCATAAGAAGCCTCTTTTTCAATTGATGATGCACCACGTGATCCGATGGCATTTACACTTTTCGTTCTGGTGCCCATCATATATTTAGCTAAAAACTCTACATTGGTCATCATTTTTGCCAACTGTTCATCTCGCTCTTCTTTGTTTCTTCTCATCTCATTTGTTGTGGTTGAAACCGCTACACCCAAAGACCTTTCATTATCCCTAGTATGCCAAGTCATGTTGGTTTTCACCACTTGATTAATAGCAATGAGGCCAATGTATAAGTTAGGATCATAAAGGAACCACCAACCAAGTTATTCACTACCGCTTCATTCACCTCATCCAATGAACGGTAGAAAGTTTATAGCAACACTTCATTTGACAACCCATGATTTAAGAACATAGTGACCTTTTTCTTAAACCTTAACCACACTTCATGCATAGCTTCCCCTGGTAATTACTGAAAATTGTTTATTTCATCTCACAATCTAAGTATTTGCAAGGGTGGGAAAAATTTCTCAAGGAATAGAATATTTAGTTCAGCCCAAGATGTAATGGATCCTTGAGGTAATTCACCAAGTAATGAAGTGTCTTATCCGGTCAATGAGAAAGAGAACAACCTTAGCCGAATAGATTCTTGGCTAATGTTCCTCATTTTGAATGGGAGACAAATATCCACAAAGTTCATAAGTATCGGTTTGAATATTCCCCGGCTTACCCTCTGAATTATCCTTTCATTTGAAGGAGGTGCAACATGGTACTTGTAACTTGGAAAACTGCATTCCCAATCGTAGGTGGTAGGCGAATGGCTCTCGCAACACCTAGCTTAATAGTCTCATCATCCAAATCATTAGCAAGTCGGGCCACACTCTCGTTATCATCTGTATGGCTCATTTTTCCCTATTTTAAATATCAACAACACAAAATAAAAAGTAACAAGAACACAAAATGCATGAAAGTTTGAATTCAAAAATCAACTAGAGACGATCATAAGCCAATCACCAGCAACTGTGTCATTTTTGATGAACACTTAACTATGTACCATTTTCAAGGCATAGGTGGAAATTTGAAAAACAATACCCAACTTTAAAGGTCGGGGTCAGACCACAAGGATTGTCTGTTGGGATCACTCTCAAATTGATATCTCAATCCAAGATGAGCTCGCACATTGTACTAAACAAGCATATAAAATGGGGGGATTTAGGGAACAACTAGAAATTATCAATGTCAAGTATCAAAAGCATGGATTCAACACAAATAAGCTCTACTAAGATTGGAAACGTTTAGGGGTGTGCGTATTTTGATGGGGTTTCAACACAACAGACAAAGATTAATCAAAACTATATCCCTTGGATTCTCCCAAACTCCAAGACCCTTAACAATAAAATATCAAACTATGCTTGTGTAGATAGAATATCCCTAGCTCATATCATTAAATGAGAAACTAATCAGATTATGCTATCTCTAGCTCAAATCCATAGAATAATTTCACCAAGTCCTCACTATTGAAGTCTTACCCAACTCCATTTTACTTTCAAAAGTCATAACAGTCTTAGAGAGCTCAATCAATGTTTACAACCACTAATTTTAGGTTAAACCTTCAAGACAACAATAGATCCATGCATAACAACCTTCAAGACAACAATAGATCCATGCATAACAACCAATTTTAGAACTAATTAATCAATACCCATTGGGTGTTACACCCACATCATGCACACACACCCCTAGCGACAAATTTAGCTACTCCTAATGAATGAAATAGAGACAATACCCATTTAGGAGAACTCTATTTCATGCAAAATTGATTAACAAATTTGAGATCAAAAGCTTACAAGGATGCAAATTTGAGTTTTCTTCCCTAGTAGACAAGGAAAGTTCTTAGTTATTTTCTATCACTATAAATTATTCAAAAAGTTTTTCTCTCTAGACAAATGGAAAGAAAATAAAGGTACATATTTACACAAATCCCTTTTCTATTATTAAAGCCTTCCAAAGGAAGCACTTTATCCTCTGAGTATATTTTTGTCCTTAAGCTTTCGCTCTTTAACTTGCACTCTTTAACTTGCGCGACAGAACTCCAAGATTGTTTAGCGCCAAACGCGTCACTACTTCAACCTTTAATTTCTTCAATAACACCCGTGGGGTACTAGGGTCCGTGGAACCCCAATCATGAATTGTATATCACCAACGAGTTGCTGGTGTTTAGGCAGTTTTTCTCCAGTCAAGCTGGTGTTTACCCAGTGAGACACCAACTAGATCCTACGGGACACCGGTTTCTTCGTCGGTGTGCTTAAGTAATTTTAAGCTCCAAATTCTTCTAACTTGATTTTTCCAAGGAAGGCTTGCACACAAGAGAACTAGAGCCTTAAATACCCCTAATTAGCATTAAAACCTGGCTAATTCATGAATTTGAGTTTAATGAGTTGATAAAATACCAACTCGTCACATATTAAAGATATTCCTGGGGTGTGTCTAGCTTACAACATTCTAGGTATCTCTCAAGAAGGTATACACTTGAGGTTGTTACATTCTCTCTTATTGGAGAAGCAATTACATGGTTAAGAGAGTTACTAGAAGCATCTATCTCTACCTAGGTAGAGCTCACGAAGCATTCTTGGAGAGGTTATTTCCTCGAATCACAGGTATCCAGATTAGGGATGAGATCAACAACTTCAGACAAGTTCAAGGTGAGCATTACATGAAGCTTGGCTCAGATTTAAAAAGAAGGTAGTTCAATGTCCAAATTATAAGCTACCAAATAAGGTATTGCCAGAAAGCTTCTACAAATCATTGCATGCAGTCAACAAATCTGTGGCCAATATTATTACTGAGGGTTCACTAATAGACCACACTTATGAGGAGGATGGTGTTATGCTTGTGATAAAGCTCAACTACACCCCTTATAATTCGAAGTGTAGGCGGTCGCTAACAAGTATAAACCCAACGGAGAGTTGGGGTCGATCCCATGAGGAGAGGTACAAAAAAGAATTCAATTGCGAAGTATGAGTGTGTTCTAATTTTTAGTAGAATCTAAATACGCAAAACGCAACATAAATGAAATCATCAAGTTTTGATTATCAATATCAATAGAGTTTAGTAACCAATTTCTAATAAAGATGATTAACACGAGGTTTTAATCAATAGAGAACGGGACCTTAGGAGTGTGTGAGCAATTGGATATTAATTTCGCTTAATGGGTGATTTCTAATTGCTTTAAGTTGTTGAATCTCAATGGGTAGGATGGATTATAACTACAACAACTATTTATCAATCAACTATTATGTATCAAGTGAGTTCTATCGAACCTCAACAAGCATTCAATACAAAACAACCCAATTCCTTAATTAAACCCACTTTACCAAGCTGGATTGTATCGACAAGAATCAATACAACTATCAGTTATAAACCCCACTCTAATGCATCTATCACAAACAAGCATAGAGATATAAAGTAGAACTAAATTTGCAACTTCAGCTTATAATTGAAAACATGGATAAACAACTGAACCCATTTCAACACAACATGAAATACAACAATTAGAAACACCCATAAGCTAATTTATGTATTCGATTACATATTCACACCCTTAAGGACAAGGGTTTTAGCCAACCATAGCAAAAAGTAAGAGATATTTACCAAAATGGTTTTCCATCCGAATGACGAAGTATTCCATACTCAAATGCTAAAAATTAAGATTAAACCTTCAAAACACAAAGTCTAAGATCAAAACCCTCTAAAAAATATTCAATAGCTCAACTTCGGCGGATCGCTGAATCACTTAGCGAGCCCGACTTATTTTGGCGAATGGACCCACATGCTGAAATGTGTGGAAAATTTTGTGAACGTATAAATTGAAGTTTGAAGAGAGAGTTTGTACTTGATTTCTACCTCAATTGGTTCTGGTACTTTAGGCAATCTAGGTCGAGTTCGCCGTTTGGTTCGGCGTGTCGCTGAAATGGTCCTTTTGTTCGCCAACTTGGCCTAATTCTTGAGCCATCTTGCTGGACTTTTGGGCGAGCTATAGGCTCACTCGGTGAGTCGCCGAGTGGCTTTAGCGAGCTACAACCTGCTTTTTCTTCAACTTTTCCAAAATTTTCTCTTCTTTTAGCAATGTAATGTCCTTGCCTTGTTCTTAAGCCTCCATAGCTGCACATAAACAATTTAACATCTGTTTTGAATACAAAATAAGCATTGAGGACACTATTTCATTAAATAAGAAGCTCTAAATGAGTCAAAACTCCCGACTCATCAACACCCCCAACTTAAACTTTTGCTTGTCCTCAAGTAAAACATGAGATCAATCAGTTCAACAGGGATGTCTACAAGTAGTGCTCCTGAGAAGCAACATGAGAATGCACACAAGGTTCAATTCAAACATGCAATGCTCAAATGTGCACTCAAAGTTTCAAACTCTGACTAGCCGTCATCAATTAGTGCTCATGGTCACAATGCTCGCTTCAAACGCAAATTCATGCCCAACAAAAGTATTCGAATGCCCTCACATCAGGAATAATTCCATGCTCTCATAAAGCCAATCAAAGACTATAATTAAGGAATCGAAAACAACACTCACACTCCCAACTGAGAAAAACATACATAACTTTACCCATAGGCTTGCCCGTATTTTCCAACCAACACATCATTAGGCTTATGTAGGATCAAAAAGGTCTTTCAAGGCTTGTAATGGGGTTGAGGGTCATGGTATGATCATTTGGCTTAGTGACTCCACCTTCTTAAAGCATGGCTCAATTTTTACGCCTTTTCTGTTTCTTTCATACTTTTCACATTCACAACTATCCTTGGCCTCTTCATAGCACACAAAATTTTTGGTGTACCCCTTTTTATTTCCACAACAATCCACAATGGATACAATTTATTCAAATCTTTTTCTTTTCACCTCTTTTTATATGGAGGGGTTCCATCAATTTTCACAAGTTTCTTTCCAAGAATAGAGTTCACGAACTTCTTGCTCAGTTTCATTCTTCAATCTTACCACACCCCCAACTTAGGCTCACGGCCTAAGTTGGTTATTCAAACAAACCAATGCTTCATGAAGGTTATAGGTGGGAGAGATATGGCAATTTCAACAACCGGCTTAAATAATTGTGTTCATTTTTCATCCAAAGAAAAAGGATAGGCTCAAATGGTGCCAAGCTGGGTTCACACACTCACCAGGTGGTCAAACAAAGGGCAATTAGGTTCACTCTCAAAAAATTTATGCCTAAGATCATTTCCTTCATTCACCAATGCTAGTCAATTGGACCAACAGGGCAAGTTCTAGGTATCATCATGCACACCTTTCAAGTAAAACTCATCACACATGGCATCCAAACATAATTGTGGTCACAACTCTCGAGTCAAGCTTGCGTGCAACGGTCATTGCAAGACTGACTTAGACATTCAACTAGTCACAATGAGATGCTAAGAGTTCACACAAGATTATGCAACTCAAATTTCCTCATTGGACTCACACAAACATATCGTTCATCAAGAGCACTATTCAAGTCATCGATTTTGATCACAACCGACACTCAAATGTACAAGAGAACAACAATCACTCATTCACACACTAACATTCAATTGATTGAGAGAAATCAAAGGAAACCAAAACATTCATTCCAAATGAAATCAACAATACTAAAATAACAATATCTCAAAAATGACAATCAACACAACATCAAACAAACATACAATCAAAAAGGGTAGGGTAGGCCTAGATGCCTTCAGCCCACCAAAAAGAACTAAGAATTGTCCTCAATGAAAAATAAAAATGAAAGTATCAACAGAAAATATAATGGTAGGAGAGTAAAGATCCCCATGTCAGGCTAGGCCTGAGGTGAGCTCCAGTGTGGTAATGTAGGCTTGACCTGGGCATCAGTGCTCGACTCCACTCCAGAGGGCTGTGGAACGTCCTCGCCTGTGGGCTTAAACCCACTGGATCCTATCGTGGACGTATCTCTAAGAGAAGCCACCATAGTGGCCCGCACCAAATCACCCTCAAGGTCCTCCAAATCCTCAAAAACCTCTCGATCACAAGCAGCGAGGTCCTCCTCATCCATCTCCGGTGTGTCTGAATCTCCCTCCTCATTAGCAATCGCAACATCTCCGATGGTAGTAGGCAGAGGGATCTCAGAACTAGGGCCCTCGGGGACCTCTATACTACCCCAAAGCATGGAAATATCCGTGGACTTCAGCTCGTCCACATCTCGGCATAAACCAATAATATGAGCTTTTACGGCTGTCAACTCTGTAGTGCTGCCATCCTTCTTTTTGCATACCTCAACCCGAGTGGTGAGTGCATCCAAGGCCAGCCCATGTGCCGTGATCAACTGGCATTGCTCCTTCAACTCCTCCTGAATGGGAGTAAGGGCGGTAGCAATGGCACACTCAATCATCAAGGGAACAGCGGCCTCAACTCTCGAAGCCCGCACATCGGTCGAATGGGCAAGGTGGCCCATTTTAATGAGCATGGCCTGTGTCAATAGGGGACGGGAGCTAGGAATGGGGGCAGTCACAGAAGTAGTAGAAGTAGCGGGGGTAGGTATACCTGAAGGCTCGACTGTGGGAGGCAGAGATGTAGACCCGGTCTCCATCGCATCCACATCGACAACCGGAGAAAATCTATTGGGGTCTCTTCCTTCTCTCTGCTTCATCCTTTAAGTACTCAGCCTCAATCCTGTGGATGTTACAAGACGAGGTTGGAGTGACCTCAACATCCGTCTTTACCTCAAAAGGCACGCCCGCTCGACGACATAATTCACTAATCAGGATTGGAAATGGCAATGAGGATTAATTTTGTTTGGCCCTTATAGCCATCTTCTGTGTAATAATAGATCCCAAATTCAACATCTCTCGATTAATAAAATACCCCAACAGAGCAGCCTTCGGATGCCGGATGATAGACTAATTCTGGGACGGCTGTCACGACCCAAGGTAAATCCTAGACGTGATATGGCGTACAAGACCCCGAAATGCCTCATACAAGCCAGTTAGCATACATACATACAAGATCATAGAGATATAAGAGTTCAAAGACAATTTCATATCAAAGCTATAAGAAAATAGCGGAAGTCTACATCTCATGTCTCAAAGTCAATCTATCATAAGAATGAGGAATAAAGTTTGGGACGTAACCCAATACAATGCCAAAAGGAAAGAACATAAAAGTAAGAACAACTAGGCTATGTCCTCGAATGGATGAGGACTCACCAAGTCTTCAATAATTCTTCTACTAAGCTCTAGCCACGAGTAGATGGAGAATCGCCAAGCCCTACATTAACAAGTCAATGTAGGCAAAAGTATGTATTAGTACAATCAAGTACCAAGTATGATAGCAATGCACAAAATCATTTAAAACATACCAAAGTGGGACATTTTCATGAGATGCAATGACCAAGCTAAAACATGATAAAGGTTAGAAAACATAAAACACGACCCATGGTCAAAACAAACTAAACATCTATTCATCACTTGAGAAATACCTTAAAAAGCACTTTAGTTCATTGTTGTGGGTAGTAGCCTTAACCGACATGTTAGACCGTGTGAGCTATCAACATGGAATCCGGTATGTAACCTCACACCGATAGGGCCATTCTACTTGCCAAGGTAGGACTCTTTACTTATCATATAGCTTACGTGGATCCACTAGCTAGTGTCTAACATAGACCATCATCCTATGGGGCCACATAGGTAGGGGATAAGGAGATTGCAACTAGAAACCCGACCTCTACTAATGGGAGAGCTTCCATGAAACGACCCAAAAAATGCCCGAAAATATGCTTCGGAAACACCTATAATTGTAATTTCCATATATCTCAAAATCCGTACATGATTTCGGAAATTCGACTTCATATTCTTACTTGTGGGGTCAAATTGAGTGGGAAATGGGTCTAACCCGAATTTTAGAGCAACCGTATCAAAATTTAAAAATCGCAAAAATTACGATTTGGAGGGTCAACTTTAAAGGGGCATATCTCTTAGCACACAAGGAACTGGAAGGGCTGCAAACTATTAAATTAAAGCTCTTTGAGTTAGCTTTCCAACGCACTTGGTTTCACCTCATTCCGAGTTAGGATGAAGGAGTTATGACCATTTTCGTAAAATCCGTCTGTGCAGATTTGCAATTTCCAGTGAGCTATTTTTTTAGGCGGGTTGGAGACGTTTTTTTTTTTTTATAAAAAGGGGATATGTCCCCTACTTAGTCATTTTTCTTAACTCCAAAAACACTCTCTAAGCCCTCTCCAAAAATTCCACCAAGATCTTCAACCAAATTCAAACATCTCAAGCTCTAATTCCGGATTCAAGACTCAATCTCAAGCTTCGATTCTCCATTCCAATCTTCATCAAGGATTCTCCAAAGTTGAGGTATGTGGGTTTGATTGTGGAAACCTTCCTTTCCACAAGTCCAACCATTTATCCTCTATTTCTACTTCAAGTTTATGGGTCCTTATGATTATTTATGAACTCTTGAATTATGGAATTACTACTACACACCCTATTATGGTCCATTTTGTATATTATCATGAAATGGAATTATTATGTGATGTTTATGGTTTACATGCTTCCATTATCAAATTATGAAGGTTGATATATATATGTATGTTGTTGGTGGGCTGATTTATATGGACTTTGGAATTGGTTGGAATTAGTATTCTTGAAATACATGATTTCATTTATATGAACAATTGCCCACCTTGTGTTTGATAAAATGCCCATTATAGAATTCTTAGGAAAGGGAAGGTCCAAGGTACGTCCTATGAGTCGGATGGTTATGTAATTACTGAAATGATGATGAAATGGACACATGTATATGATTTTCTCTATATAAGTGTTGTGAAGTCGACCAAGCCTAGTACGGGGGGTAGTAGGTCCGTATAACCGTATCGAGGGGTTGGTACCTTGGTTGCCTAGTACGGGGGGTAGTAGGCCCGTATAACCGTATCGAGGGGTTGGTACCTTGGTTGCCTAGTACGGGGGGTAGTAGGCCCGTATAACCATATCGAGGGGTTTTTACCTTGGTCCCTAGCTCGGGGGTGGTAGGCCCGTGTAACCATATTGAGGGGTTTGTACCTCTTTCGCCTCTCCAAGGGGTTGGTAGGCCTTGGAAATACTATATTGATGGTCACTCGCCACACATGTACTACGTCCCACTAAATATGATTTTTATGTAAGCATCATTATACATATCATTTCATTAATATGCTATTTATCGGGTATGATTACGCATTTTCCTATGATGTCCATCTAATGTAGCATTGCATTGCATCCCATATACTTAGTACATTCAAATGTACTAACGCATACTCTATGCCTACATGATGTCACCATGTAGGAACCGGAGCACCGCTTGACCATCCTCCTCCGCGTGGCTAGTACGATTTTCTATAGTGGTTATTGGTGAGTCCTCCATTTCGGGGACGTTGCTCATGATCTTTTGCTATGTATAAAAATTTTCCTTTCTAGTTATGTTTTGACTATGAGGGTGAGCCCGGTAGTTTGTCTTGGCCCCGCTAAGTACTCATGTTTAGAGGTGGTGTTGGACAAGTTGTGTATTATGCTTGAGCTTGACTCATCTATGGTATTTATGTATCATTTCTTTTTTTCTTCTTGCTCCCTTAGTCCCGATTTCCCCCTTGATTATGCTTATCGCTTATGGTCATTTAATTGCTTTCGCGACCAAGGACGTGTAATGATACGCTATGAGGCTTGTTTGGGGTTCCTTCGGGTTCCTCATTCGCCGGTCACATCTAGGCCCTAGGCTTGGGTCGTGACAAACTTGGTATCAGAGCCCTAGGTTGAATGATCCTCGGAGTCCAACACACCGCGTTGATTAGAGTCCGATTCATGGTTGTGTTGTGCACCACAACTATGAGTAGGAGGCTATGAGACGTTTTAGGAAATGTTTCCCTTCTCCATGTTCTAAGTCGTGCTATAGAGTTGAATTAAGTTCTTCCCTAACGGTTGTTCTTTGCTAGGCTAGATCATGCCTAATACAAGAGGAAGACGAGCCCGCGCACCCGAGGAACAACCGACCAATGGGGATCTTCGGGATGCCCTTACTTTATTTGCACAAGCTATGGCTAATCAAGCCAACCACGGGACCCAAGCCCCTCAGGCTCCTACCCCGGCATCTCGGGTGAGAGACTTCGTGCGGATGAATCCCCAGAATTCTATGGGTCTAAGTTAGATGAAGACCCTCAAGAGTTCATTGATGAAGTCCACAAGATATTAGCTATCATGGGCGTGAGGTCAGAAAATAAGGCGGAGTTGGCGGCCTACCAACTAAAAGGAGTGGCCCAAATATGGTACACCAATGGAAGAGAGAGAAGGGGGCAAACTATGTGGTGCCTTGGGAAGAGTTCAAAACGGCTTTCCTTAATCGATTCTTTCCTCTAGAGCTTAGGGAAGCCAAATTGGTGGAGTTCATGAATTTAAAACAAGGATCTATGAGTGTGAGGGAGTATGCCCTCAAGTTTAACCAACTTTCAAGATATGCTCCACACTTGGTTGCCGACTCACGGTCTAGAATGAATAAATTCGTGATGGGTGTGTCCGACCTAGTGAGTGAAGAATACCGGTCCGCAATGTTGATTAGTGACATGGACTTGTCCCGCTTGATGGTCTATGCCGAACAAATGGAGGAGGAGAAGTTGAGGAAGAGGAGGGGTCATGAGGCTAAGAGGGCCCGTTTTGAGGGCAAGTTCCAAAGTCGAAGGGGAGGCCGATTTCATCAAGGCCAAGGGTCTTCTCATGCGCCCCATAGGGGGTTTGCCAATGACGTTCCAAGGGCCCAAGGTGTTGGTGGTATGGGTTCCTAGTGATGTATGTCCGAAGTGTGGTAAGGGCCATGGTGGCCCGTGTTTGAGAAATACCGGTGCTTGCTACAGTTGTGGGGAAATGGGGCACAAGGCAATGGATTGGTTGCATGCATACTATGCTTCTATTGATTGTAGAACCCGTAGGGTCAAGTTCCAATTCCCAAGTGAACCCATTCTTGAGTGGGAAAGCCAAAATGTGGTAGTCAAGGGTAGATTCATCTCTTGCATTAAAGCCCGTAAGTTGATCTCTAAGGGGTGTCTCTATCACCTTGTGAGGGTTAGGGATGTGGAGTCCAAAACCCTTCTTATAGAGTCGGTTCCGGTCGTAAAAATGAATTCCTTGATGTCTTCCTAATGACTTTCACGGTGTTCCTCGCCGAAAGGGAAAAATAGTTTTGGCATAGACCTCCTCCCCGATACTTCAAGTCCCATTTCTATTGCCCCCTTACCGTATGCCCCGGCGGAGTTAAGGAGTGGAAAGAACAAATTGAGGGACTTGTTGGAGAAGGGTTTTATAAGGCCTAGCCAATCACCATGGGGTTGACGCGGTTGTTTTGTGAAGAAGAAAGATGGTCCCTTAGGATGTGTATCGATTACCGGCAACTCATAAGGGTCACCGTCAAGAAATAAGATATCTTTCCAGGAATTGATGACTTGTTCGAACCAATTGCAGGTGGCTAGCCCACTTCTCTAAGAATTGATCTTCGGTCCGGGTATATCAAGTGAAGGTGAGGGAGGGTGAAATTCCAAGACAGCCTTCCGGGCTAGGTATGGACATTATGAATTCGTGGTCATGTCCTTTGGGTTGACCAATGCACCGGCTACCTTCATGGACCTAATGAATAGGGTATTTAAACCCTACCTTGATTCCTTTGTAGTGGTCTTCATTGATGATATTTTAATCTATTCGCATAGCGAGGAAGAACATACGGGTCACTTGAGGGTTGTGTTGCAAAGATTAAGAGAGGAGAAGTTGTATGCCAAGTATGAAAAGTGTGAATTTTGGTTGAGGGAGGTTGCTTTCCTAGGTCATGTGGTGTCGGGGATGGTATTAAGGTAGACCCTAAGAAGACCGATGTGATTAGAAATTGGCCTAGGCCATTGACCCCGTCGGATATTAGGAGCTTCTTGGGCTTAGCGGGTTACTACCGGAGATTTGTGAATGGGTTTTCTTCTATTGCTTCTCCCATGACTAAGTTGACACAAAAGAAGGCTAATTTTGAGTGGACCGACGAGTGCGAAAGGAGTTTTCAAACCTTGAAAGATAAACTTGTGTCCGCTCCTATATTGTCACTACCGGATGGGCTTGAGGGAGTTGTTGTGTATTGTGATGCTTCTAGAGTTGGCTTGGGTTGTGTCCTAATGCAAAATGGGAAGGTGATAGCCTATGCTTCTAGACAACTCAAAAGTGCATGAAAAGAAACTAATCCCTACGCATGATCTTGAATTAGCCGCGGTGGTGTTGCTTTTAAAGATTTGCGTCTTATTTGTTATGGGGTACGTGTCCCGATGTGTTCACGCGATCATAAGAGCCTCCAATAATGTCTTCCAACCAAAAAGATTCAACTTGAAGACCAAAGAAGGTGGCTAGAATTTCTTAAAGATTATGATATGAGTGTGCATAATCATCCCGGTAAAGCTAATGTGAGTGGCGGATGCTTGAGTAGGGTTGTCTATGGTAGCCTAGTCTCATGTTGATATTGGTGTAGGGAAATGGCTAGGGAAGGTTAACATTCGGTTGGCTAGGTTTGGAGGGTTAGGTTGAAGAGGTTGGTAATGGTGTGTGGTCGTTGTTGATGGTGCTAGGTCTTCCTTGGTTGATGAGGTGATAGCAAAACAAGATCTTGATTCTTCCTTGTTTGAATTGAAGGCCTTGGTGAAAGAGGGCAAGGTGGAAGTTTTCTCCCAAGGGGGAGATGGTGCCCTTAGGTACCAAGGTAGTTTGTGTGTGCCTTGTGTTGATGGTTTGAGGGAGAAAATTCTTGAGGAGGCTCATAATTCTTCCTACTCCATCCACCCCGGTTCCACCAAAATGTATAGAGATTTGAGGGATGTGTATTGGTGGGGAGGCATGAAGAAGGACATTGCCAAATTCGTCTACGGTTGTCATAGTTGTCAACAAGTCAAGGCCGAACATCAAAGGCCGGGTGGTCTAACCCAAGACATAGAGATTCCTACTTGGAAAGTGGGAAGAAATTAATAATGGATTTTGTAGTTGGTTTACCAAGACTAGAAAAGGTTTTTTGATTTTCTATTTGGGTGGTGGTTGAATAGGATGACAAAATCGCTCATTTTCCTCTAACCGGTAAAGACAACATCATGGGGCGGAAGATTATGGCAAAGGTTATATATTCATGACTTGGTAAAGGTTGCATGGGATTCCCTATCCATATATCGGACCGTGGTACTCAATTTACTTCAACACTTTTGGAAGTCTTTTCAACAGGGGTCTAGGTACGAGAGTTAAGCTTATACGGCGCTTTCACCGCGCAAACGGATGGACCAAGCCGAAAGGACTATCAACACTGAGGATATGCTTAGGTTGTGTATTGGAAGCGCTTAAAGGGTAGTTGGGATGATCATCTTCCATTGATTGAGTTTGCCTATAACAATAGTATGCATTCTGCATCGGTATGAGGCTCCTTTTGAGGCTCTCCTATGGGAGGCGTTGTAGATCACCGGTTGGGTGGTTTGAGGTTGGTGAGGTGGGCCTGTAGGACCAGACCTAGTTATGGGGCTCTTGAAGAGGTTAGGATGATTAGAGAAAGGTTGAAGTGGACGCAAAGTCGCCAAAAGTCTATGCCGATGCGAGGAGAAAGGGCTCTTAATTCCGAGTTGGTAGATTGGGTTTATTTTGAAGGTGAACACCCATGAAGGGTGGTGGTTCAGTTTGGGGTAAGAAGGGCCAAGTTGAGGCCCAAGATATGGGTGGGTCCTTATAAGGTGATGAGGGAGAATTGGCAAGGTTAGCTATGAGTTGGCATTGCCCAGCCGAGAATGGATTTGGTTCATTCCGTATTTCAGTGTCTATGTTGAGGAAGTGTGTGTGTGATTCCGAATGCCATTGTGTCTCTTGATGTTGTGGGTGTTGTTGAAGATAATTTGACCTAAGAAGAGGTTCCGGTTCAGATTTTAGATAGACAAGTGAAGAGGTTGAGAAACAAAGATGTGGCTTCCATTAAAGTCCTTTGGAGAAATCAACAAGTTGAAAGTGCTACTTGGGAGGCCGAAGCGGACATGCAAAGGCGATATACTTATCTTTTCCACTCCACTCGAGCCTAAGGTATTGATCTAAGCCCTTTATAAAATCTCAGGTCTTAAGTTCAGCCCCCATGTCATTGCATACATTCATGTTTAAGTTGACAAGTTCATTGTGGTTTTACAACTATGTTGAGGTTTTGAAATAAGGTGTAAGTGCATTGTTGCATCCTTATGTGGGCTGAAATTGCCATGTTTGTGTCTCTCATGTACGTTTCTTTAACATTCGGGGACGAATGTTCCAATTGAAACGACCCCAAAATGCCCGAAAATGTGCTTCGGAAACACCTATAATTGTAATTTCCATATATCTCAAAATCCGTGCATGATTTCGAAAATTCGACTTCATATTCTTATTTGTGGGGTCAAATTGAGTGGGAAATGGGTCTAACCCGAATTTTAGAGCAACCGTATCAAAATTCGAAAATCGCAAAAATTGCGATTTGGAGGGTCAACTTTAAAGGGGCATATCTCTTAGCACACAAGGAACTGGGAGGGCTGCAAACTATTAAATTAAAGCTCTTTGAGTTAGCTTTCCAACGCACTTGGTTTCACCTCATTCCGAGTTAGGATGAGGGAGTTATGACCATTTTCGTAAAACCTGTCTATGTAGATTTGCAATTTCCAGTGAGCTATTTTTTAGGCGGGTTGGAGACGTTTTTTTTTTATAAAAAGGGGATATGTCCCATACTTAGTCATTTTTCTTAACTCCAAAAAACACTCTCTAAGCCCTCTCCAAAAATTCCACCAAGATCTTCAACCAAATTCAAACATCTCAAGCTCTAATTCCGGATTCAAGACTCAATCTCAAGCTTCGATTCTCCATTCCAATCTTCATCACGGATTCTCCAAAGTCGAGGTATGTGGGTTTGATTGGGAAACCTTCCTTTCCACAAGTCCAACCATTTATCCTCTAATTTCTACTTCAAAGTTTATGGGATCCTTATGATTATTTATGAACTCTTGAATTATGGAATTACTAACTACACACCCTATTAATGGTTCATTTGCATATTATCATGAAATGGAATATTATGGTGATGTTTAGTGATTTACATGCTTCCATGATCAAATTAAATGAAGGTTGGATATTTATGGTTAATGTTGTTGGTGGGCTGATTTAATATGGATTTTGGAATTGGTTGGACTTAGTATTCTTGAAATACATGATTTCATTACATGAACAATTGCCCACCTTGTGTTTGATAAAATGCCATTATAGAATTTCTTAGGAAAAGGGAAGGTCCCAAGGTACGTCCCTATGAGTCGGATGGTTATGTAATACTGAATGATGATGAAAATGGACCCCATGTATATGTTTTCTCCATATAAGTGTGTTGTGAGTGACCAGCCTAGTACGGGGGGTAGTAGGCCCGTATAACCGTATCGAGGGGTTGGTACCTTGGTTGCCTAGTACGGGGGGTAGTAGGCCCGTATAACCGTATCGAGGGGTTGGTACCTTGGTTGCCTAGTACGGGGGGGGGGGGTAGTAGGTCCGTATAACCATATCGAGGGGTTTGTACCTTGGTCCCTAGCTCGGGGGGTGGTAGGCCCGTGTAACCATATTGAGGGGTTTGTACCTCTTTCGCCTCTCCAAGGGGTGGTAGGCCTTGGAAATACTATATTGATGGTCACTCGCCACACATGTACTACGTCCCACTAAATATGATTTTTATGTAAGCATCATTATACATATCATTTCATTAATATGCTATCTATTGGGTATGATTACGCATTTTTCTATGATGTCCATCTAATGTAGCATTGCATCCCATATACTTAGTACATTCAAATGTACTAACGCATACTGCTATGCTACATGATGTCGACGCATGTAGGGACCGGAGCACGCGCTTGACCATATCCTTCCTCCGCGTGCTAGTCACGATTTTCTAATAGTGTTATTGGTGAGTCCTCTCCATTTCGGGCCGATTGCTCAATAGATCTTTTGCTATGTATAAAACTTTTCCTTTCTAGTTATGTTTTGACTATGAGGGTGGCCCGTAGTTTGTCTTTGGCCCCCGCTACAGTACTCATGTTTAGAGGTGTGTTGGACAAGTTGTGTATTATGCTTGGGCTTGACTCATCTATGGTATTTATGTATCATTTTTTTTTTGCTCCCTTAGTCTCGATTTCCCCCTTGATTATGCTTATCGTTTATGGTCATTTAATTGCTTCCGCGACCAAGGATGTGTAATGATACGCTTGAGGCTTGGTTTTGGGTTCTTCGTTCCCATTCGCCGTACATCTAGCCTAGGCTTGGGTCGTGACAAACTTGGTAATCCAGAGCCTAGGTTGAATTTGATCCTCGAGCCACACACCGCGTTGATTAAGAGTCCGATTCATGGTTGGTGTTGTGCGCACCACAACTATGAGTAGGAGGCTATGAGACGTTTTAGGAAATGTTTCCCTTACTCCATGTTCTAAGTCGTGCTGTAGAGTTGAATCTACAGTTCTTCCTAACGTTGTTCTTTGCTATGGCTAGATCATGCCTAATACAAGAGGAAGACGAGCCCGCGCACCCGAGGAACAACCGACCAATGGGGATCTTCGTGATGCCCTTACTTTATTTGCACAAGCTATGGCTAATCAAGCCAACCACGGGACCCAAGCCCCTCAGGCTCCTACCCGGCATCACGGGTGAGAGACTTCGTGCGGATGAATCCCCCAGAATTCTATGGGTCTAAGTTAGATGAAGACCCTCAAGAGTTCATTGATGAAGTCCACAAGATATTAGCTATCATGGGCGTGAGTTCAGAAAATAAGGCGGCGTTGGCGGCCTACCAACTAAAAGGAGTGGCCCAAATATGGTACAACCAATGGAAGAGAGAGAAGGGGGCAAACTATGTGGTGCCTTGGGAAGAGTTCAAAACGGTTTTCCTTAATCGATTCTTTCCTCTAGAGCTTAGGGAAGCCAAATTGGTGGAGTTCATGAATTTAAAACAAGGATCTATGAGTGTGAGGGAGTATGCCCTCAAGTTTACCCAACTTTCAAGATATGCTCCACACTTGGTTGCCGACTCACGGTCTAGAATGAATAAATTCGTGATGGGTGTGGCCGACCTAGTGAGTGAAGAATGCCGGTCCGCAATGTTGATTAGTGACATGGACTTGTCCCGCTTGATGGTCTATGCCGAACAAATGGAGGAGGAGAAGTTGAGGAAGAGGAGGGGTCATGAGGCCAAGAGGGCCCGTTTTGAGGGCAAGTTTCAAAGTCGAAGGGGAGGCCGATTTCATCAAGGCCAAGGGTCTTCTCATGCGCCCCATAGGGGGTTTGCCAATGACGTTCCAAGGGCCCAAGGTGTTGGTGGTATGGGTCCTAGTGATGTATGTCCGAAGTGTGGTACGGGCCATGGTGGCCCGTGTTTGAGAAATACCGGTGCTTGCTACAGTTGTGGGGAAATGGGGCACAAGGCAATGGATTGTCCCCGAAATCGCAACAAGGGTAAGGAGGTCCGTCCACAAGGTGCCAATGCGGTTCCTTTGGGGAGAGAGGGCCGACAAGATGGTGCCCCAAGGCACAATCGATTTTATGCTTTGCATGGGAGGCAAGGGGTCGATGAAGTCCCCGATGTCGTTACCGGTATGTTGAAAATCTTTGACTTTGATGTATATGCACTAATTGATCCGGGTGCCTCTCTTTCTTTTGTCACCCCCTTTGTTGCCAAAAAGTTTCATGTTGAGCCTGACTTGTTGCGTGAGTCATATAAGGTGTCTACTCCTATTGGTGTATATATTGTTGCTAGGAAGGTCTATAGAAATTGTCCTATTTGCATCTTGCATAAAATATTGCCTTGTGATCTTGTTGAATTGAACATGGTCGATTTTGATGTTGTTCTTGGGATGGATTGGTTGCATGCATACTATGCTTCTATTGATTGTAGAACCCGTAGGGTCAAGTTCCAATTCCCAAGTGAACCCATTCTTGAGTGGGAAAGCCAAAATGTGGTAGTCAAGGGTAGATTCATCTCTTGCATTAAAGCCCGTAAGTTGATCTCTAAGGGGTGTCTCTATCACCTTGTGAGGGTTAGGGATGTGGAGTCCAAAACCCTTCTTATAGAGTCGGTTCCGGTCGTAAATGAATTCCTTGATGTCTTTCCTAATGACCTTCCCGGTGTTCCTCCCGAAAGGGAAATAGATTTTGGCATAGACCTCCTCCCCGATACTCAACCCATTTCTATTCCCCCTTACCGTATGGCCCCGGCGGAGTTAAAGGAGTTGAAAGAACAATTGAGGGACTTGTTGGAGAAGGGTTTTATTAGGCCTAGCCAATCACCATGGGGTGCACCGGTGTTGTTTGTGAAGAAGAAAGATGGGTCCCTTAGGATGTGTATCGATTACCGGCAACTCAATAGGGTCACCGTCAAGAATAAATATCCTCTTCCTAGGATTGATGACTTGTTTGACCAATTGCAAGGGGCTAGCCACTTCTCTAAGATTGATCTTCGGTCCGGGTATCATCAAGTGAAGGTGAGGGAGGGTGACATTCCAAAGACAGCCTTCCGGACTAGGTATGGACATTATGAATTTGTGGTCATGTCCTTTGGGTTGACCAATGCACCGGCTACCTTCATGGACCTAATGAATAGGGTCTTTAAACCCTACCTTGATTCCTTTGTTGTGGTTTTCATTGATGATATTTTAATCTATTCGCATAGTGAGGAAGAACATATGGGTCACTTGAGGGTTGTGTTGCAAAGATTAAGAGAGGAGAAGTTGTATGCCAAGTATGAAAAGTGTGAATTTTGGTTGAGGGAGGTTGCCTTCCTAGGTCATGTGGTGTCGGGGGATGGTATTAAGGTAGACCCTAAGAAGACCGATGTGATTAGAAATTGGCCTAGGCCATTGACCCCGTCGGATATTAGGAGCTTCTTGGGCTTAGCGGTTACTACCGGAGATCTTGTGAATGGGTTTTCTTCTATTGGCTCTCCCATGAACTAGTTGACACAAAAGAAGGCTAAGTTTTGAGTGGACCGACGAGTGCGAAAGGAGTTTTCAAACTTGAAAGATAAACTTGTGTCCGCTCCTATATTGTCACTACCGGATGGGCTTGAGGGATTTGTTGTGTATTGTGATGCTTCTAGAGTTGGCTTGGGTTGTGTCCTAATGCAAAATGGTAAGGTGATAGCCTATGCTTCTAGAAAACTCAAAGTGCATGAAAAGAACTATCCTACGCATGATCTTGAATTAGCCGCGGTGGTGTTTGCTTTAAAGATTTGGCGTCATTATTTGTATGGGGTACATGTCGATGTGTTCACCGATCATAAGAGCCTCCAATATGTCTTCACCCAAAAAGATCTCAACTTGAGACAAAGAAGGTGGCTCGAATTTCTTAAAGATTATGATATGAGTGTGCATTATCATCCCGGTAAAGCTAATGTGGTGGCGATGCTTTGAGTAGGGTGTCTATGGGTAGCCTAGCTCATGTTGGATATTGGTGATAGGGAAATGGCTAGGGAGGCACAGTCGGTTTGGCTAGGTTGGGGTGGTTGGAAGAGGTTGGTAATGGTGGTGTTGGTCCCGTTGCTTGATGGTGCCTAGGTCTCCTTGGTGATGAGGTGATAGCCAAAACAAGATCTTAGATTCTTCTTGTTTGATTGAAGGCCTTTGGTGAAACAGCGGGCAGGTTGGAAGTTTTCTCCCAAGGGGGAGATGGTGGCCTTAGGTACCAAGGTAGGTTGTGTGTGCCTTGTGTTGATGGTTTGAGGGAGAAAATTCTTGAGGAGGCTCATAATTCTTCCTACTCCATCCACCACGGTTCCACCAAAATGTATAGAGATTTGAGGGATGTGTATTGGTGGAGAGGCATGAAGAAGGACATTGCCAAATTCGTCTCCGGTTGTCATAATTGTCAACAAGTCAAGGCCGACCATCAAAGGCCGGGTGGTCTAACCCAAGACATAGAGATTCCTACTTGGAAGTGGGAAGAAATTAATATGGATTTTGTAGTTGGTTTACCCAAGACTAGAAAAGGTTTTGATTCTATTTGGGTGGTGGTTGATAGGATGACAAAATCGGCTCATTTTCTACCGGTAAAGACAACATATGGGGCGGAAGATTATGCAAGGTTATATATTCATGACTTGGTAAGGTTGCATGGGATTCCTCTATCCAATCATATCGGACCGTGGTACTCAATTTACTTCACACTTTTGGAAGTCTTTTCAAAGGGGTCTAGGTACGAGAGTTAAGCTTACTACGGCCTTTCACCCGCAAACGGATGGACAAGCCGAAAGGACTATCCAAACACTTGAGGATATGCTTAGGGCTTGTGTATTGGAGCTTAAGGGTAGTTGGGATGATCATCTTCCATTGATTGAGTTTGCCTATAACAATAGCTATCATTCTAGCATCGGTATAGCTCCTTTTGAGGCTCTCTATGGGAGGCGTTGTAGATCACCGGTTGGGTGGTTTGAGGTTGGTGAGGTGGCCTGGTTAGGACCAGACCTAGTTATGGAGGCTCTTGAGAAGGTTAGGATGATTAGAGAAAGGTTGAAGATGGCCCAAAGTCGCCAAAAGTCCTATGCCGATGTGAGGAGAAGGGCTCTTGAATTCCGAGTTGGTGATTGGGTTTATTTGAAGGTGACACCCATGAAGGGTGTGGTTCGTTTTGGTAAGAAGGGCAAGTTGAGCCCAAGATACGTGGGTCCTTATAAGGTGATGAGGAGAATTGGCAAGGTAGCTTATGAGTTGGAATTGCCTAGCGAGATGGATCTGGTTCATCCGGTATTTCATGTGTCTATGTTGAGGAAGTGTGTGGGTGATCCGAATGCCATTGTGTCTCTTGATGTTGTGGGTGTTGTTGAAGATAATTTGACCTATGAAGAGGTTCCGGTCCAGATTTTAGATAGACAAGTGAAGAGGTTGAGAAACAAAGATGTGGCTTCCATTAAAGTCCTTTGGAGAAATCAACAAGTTGAAAGTGCTACTTGGGAGGCCGAAGCGGACATGCAAAGGCGATATCCTTATCTTTTCTACTCCACTCGAGCCTAAGGTATTGATCTAAGCCCTTTATAAAATCTCAGGTCTTAAGTTCAGCTCCCATGTCATTGCATACATTCATGTTTAAGTTGACAAGTTCAATGTGGTTTTACAACTATGTTGAGGTTTTGAAATAAGGTGTAAGTGCATTGTTGCATCCTTATGTGGGCTGAAATTGCCATGTTTGTGTCTCTCATGTACGTTTCTTTAACATTCGGGGACGAATGTTCCCAAGGGGGAGATATTGAAACGACCCCAAAAATGCCCGAAAATGTGCTTCGGAAACACCTATAATTGTAATTTCCATATATCTCAAAATCCGTGCATGATTTCGGAAATTCGACTTCATATTCTTATTTGTGGGGTCAAATTGAGTGGGAAATGGGTCTAACCCGAATTTTAGAGCAACCGTATCAAAATTCAAAAATCGCAAAAATTGCGATTTGGAGGGTCAACTTTAAAGGGGCATATCTCTTAGCACACAAGGAACTGGAAGGGCTGCAAACTATCAAATTAAAGCTCTTTGAGTTAGCTTTCCAACGCACTTGGTTTCACCTCATTCCGAGTTAGGATGAGGGAGTTATGACCATTTTCGTAAAACCTGTCTGTGCAGATTTGCAATTTCCAGTGAGCTATTTTTTTAGGCGGGTTGGAGACGTTTTTTTTTTATAAAAAGGGGATATGTCCCATACTTAGTCATTTTTCTTAACTCCAAAATCACTCTCTAAGCCCTCTCCAAAAAAATTCCACCAAGATCTTCAACCAAATTCAAACATCTCAAGCTCTAATTCCGGATTCAAGACTCAATCTCAAGCTTCGATTCTCCATTCCAATCTTCATCAAGGATTCTCCAAAGTTGAGGTATGTGGGTTTGATTGTGGAAACCTTTCCTTTCCACAAGTCCAACCATTTATCCTCTATTTCTACTTCAAGTTTATGGGTCCTTATGATTATTTATGAACTCTTGAATTATGGAATTACTACTACACACCCTATTATGGCCCATTTTGCATATTATCATGAAATGGAATTATTATGTGATGTTTATGGTTTACATGCTTCCATGATCAAATTATGAAGGTTGATATATATATGTATGTTGTTGGTGGGCTGATTTATATGGATTTTGGAATTGGTTGGACTTAGTATTCTTGAAATACATGATTTTATTTACATGAACAATTGCCCACCTTCTGTTTGATAAAATGCCCATTATAGAATTCTTAGGAAAGGGAAGGTCCAAGGTACGTCCTATGAGACGGATGGTTATGTAATTACTGAAATGATGATGAAATGGACACATGTATATGATTTTCTCTAAATAAGTGTTGTGAGTCGACCATGCCTAGTACGGGGGGTAGTAGGCCCGTATAACCATATCGAGGGGTTTGTACCTTGGTTGCCTAGTACGGGGGTAGTAGGCCCGTATAACCATATCGAGGGGTTTGTACCTTGGTCCCTAGCTCGGGGGGTGGTAGGCCCGTGTAACCATATTGAGGGGTTTGTACCTCTTTCGCCTCTCCAAGGGGGTGGTAGGCCTTGGAAATACTATATTGATGGTCACTCGCCACTCATGTACTACGTCCCACTAAATAGGATTTTTATGTAAGCATCATTATACATATCATTTCATTAATATGCTATCTATTGGGTATGATTACGCATTTTTTCTATGATTTCCATCTAATGTAGCATTGCATTGCATCCCATATACTTAGTACATTCAAATGTACTAACGCATACTCTATGCCTACATGATGTCACCATGTAGGGACCGGAGCACCGTTGACCATCCTCCTCCGCGTGGCTAGTACGATTTTCTATAGTGGTTATTGGTGAGTCCTCCATTTCGGGGACGTTGCTCATGATCTTTTGCTATGTATAAAACTTTTCCTTTCTAGTTATGTTTTGACTATGAGGGTGAGCCCGGTAGTTTGTCTTGGCCCCCGCTAAGTACTCATGTTTAGAGGTGGTGTTGGACAAGTTGTGTATTATGCTTGAGCTTGACTCATTTATGGTATTTATGTATCATTTCTTTTTTTTTTCTTGCTCCCTTAGTCCCAATTTCCCCCTTGATTATGCTTATCGCTTATGGTCATTTAATTGCTTCCGCGACCAAGGATGTGTAATGATACGCTATGAGGCTTGTTTGGGGTTCCTTCGGGTTCCCCATTCGCCGGTCACATCTAGGCCCTAGGCTTGGGTCGTGACACTAGCAATGCCTAAGGGTCATTTCATCTCATACCCTAAGGCTAGAAAGTTAGTCTCTATGGGGTCGTTTGGTGTGATGGATAAGGGAAGTTAATTCCGGGATAAATTTTAAGTAGCCTCTAATTTCTTGTTTGGTTGCAAAGCTTGGGATAACTTATCCCAGGATTAGTAATTAGTATTGGGATGAGTTATCCTTCCATTTGGGTGGTATAGTAATCCCGGGATAAAATACATAGATGACAAATATATCCCTTTAAACTCTATTTATACCTCACTTTTCACATTTATATATAACTATTTTTGAAAGTTTTCAACCTTCTTAATCTTAAATAATTCTTTTTTAAAAAAATTATTACTAAAAAAATTTATTTAATACAAAATTATAGTACATATATTATTATAAATTTGTTTTTCACTAAACAAAAATATTAGCACATGTCCTCCCGTCCCCCCCCTCCCCACCCCTCCCTACATTATTTTTAATATCATGTATAATAATATTCACTATTCCTTATTTTTATGATAATTCTTCATATTTTTCTATTAAAAAATTACACTATATAAATATAATTTTTATTTATGAATTTATTTGACTAATTCTTATGTTGATTTATATTTTGATTTCTCATAAACCCTCTTTTACTTTAACAAACTTAAGATAAAAATTCTATTTTTAAGCTAAATAGGATTTTTAAAATTTTTTTTAAATACATATAGTACCATCGTGGGAATGCACACACAAAAATATTTAAGCTAAATAAGATGAAAATTTTATTTTTAAAAATGAATAATTAAAGCTTGCAAAGAAAATATAAAAACAAAATAAAGTGAAGGGTAATTTTGTAAAGAAACAACTTGTTCTTAAAATTTATGCAATGCATATTATTTTGAATACAACAAACCAAACACTCAATAAGAAATAATCTCAGCATAACTTATCCCATCATAACTAATTCCAGCATAACTTATTCCATCATAACTAATCTCATCATAACTTATTTTCAAACCAAATGACCTCTAAGGGTACATCTATCACTTAGTCTGAGTTAACGACTCTAGTGTTGAGACACCATCTCTTCAGTCAATTCCAGTCATAAATAAGTTCCCAGAAGTCTTTCCCGATGATCTTGCCAGAGTCCCTCCCGAAAGGGAGATAGACTTTGCTATTGACGTTCTTCGAGATACTCAACCCATCTCTATTCTGCCACATAGAATGACTCCAGCTGAGTTAAAAGAGTTAAAGAAGCTGTTGAAAGATCTCCTTGATAAGGGTTTCATCCGATCAAGTGTCTCACCTTGGGGCGCTCCAATCTTATTCGTGTGAAAGAAAGATGGTTCCCTTAGGATGTGTAATGATTACCATCAATTTAACAAGGTCACCATAAAGAACAAGTATCCCCTTCCTAGAATTGATGATTTATTCGACCAACTTCAGGGTGCCACTTGCTTCTCTAAGATAGACCTTAGATCTGGCTATCATCAGTTGAAAGTAAAGGAAAGTGAATCCCAAAGACATCCTTCATGACCTGTTGCAGTCACTATGAGTTCCTCGTTATTTCCTTTGGTTTGACTAACGCTCCTACAACATTCATGGATCTTATGAATAGAGTATTTAAGCAGTATATGGATATGTTTGTTATCGTATTCATCAATGACATCCTGATCTACTGGAGGAATGAGGAGGATCATGTCAGTCATCTCAGGAAGTCCTCCAAACTCTCAAAGATCGAGAGTTATATGTCAAGTTTTCTAAGTGTGAGTTCTGGCTTAATTCTGTGGTGTTCTTAGGCCACATCATGTCTGGCGAAGGTATTCAAGCCGACACTCAGAAGATTGGGGTAGTGCAGAATTGGCCCAGACCCATATCCCCAACTAATATAAGAAGTTTCTTAGGGTTGGTAGGTTATTATTGATGGTTCATCGAGGGATTTTCATCTATTTCATCCCTTTTGACTAACTTGACTCAGAAGATAGCTAAGTTTCAATGGTTTGAAGCTTGTGAGAAAATTTTTCAGAAATTGAAAACTCTATTAACTACTGCTCCAGTGTTGACCCTACCAGAGGGTACAAAGGGATTTGTCGTCTATTGTGATGCATCCAGAGTGGGTCTTGGTTGTGTATTGATGCAGAATGGTAAGGTTATAACTTATGCTTCCAGACAGCTTAAAATCCACGAGAGGAATTACCCGACTCATGATCTTGAGTTGGCGGCCGTAGTATTTGCTCTCAAGATATGGCGTCATTATCTCTATGGCGTGCATGTGGATGTGTTCACTGACCACAAGAGTCTCCAGTATGTTTTCAGTTAGAAGGAGCTTAATCTCATACAAAGGAGGTGGATATAGTTACTCAATGATTACGATATGAGTACCCTCTATCACCCAGGTAAGGCTAGCATTGTTGCTGATGCCTTGAGTAGGTTGTCCATGGGGAGTACAGCTCACGTCGAGGAGGACAAGAAAGAGTTGGCTAAGGAAGTTCACAGACTTGCACGTTTAAGAGTTCATTTGTTAGATTCCAATGAAAGAGGAGTTGTTATGATGAATGGGGCTGAATCATCATTAGTGGCATAAGTGAAGGAAAAGCAAGACAACGACCCCATCTTACTTGAGCTAAAGGCAAATGTTCATAAGCAGAAGGTGATAACTTTTGAACAAGGGGGACATAGTGTGTTGAGATATCAAGGTAGATTGTGTGTTCCAAAGGTGGATGAGCTCCAAGAGAGGATCATGGCAGAAACTCATAGTTCTATATATTCAATCCATCCGGGTTCCACAAAGATGTACCATGACTTGAGAGAAGTGTATTAGTGGAATAGTATGAAGAAGTGTATTGCAGATTTTGTTGCCAAGTGGCCAAATTGCCAGCAAGTCAAGGTTGAACACCAAAGGCTATGTTGTATGGCTCGGAACATAGCTCTTCCAGAATGGAAGTGGGAGATGATTAGTTGGACTTCATTACTGGCTTGCCGCGATCTCGCAAGCAGCATGATTCGATTTGGGTGATTGTAGATCGGATGACTAAATCAACCTATTTCTTGATGAAAAAGACTACAAATTCATCAGAATATTATGCTTGTTTATACATCCGTGAGATAGTCTAACTTCATGGAGTCCCTTTGTCCATCATTTCAGATAGGGGTGCACAATTCACCGCTCAATTTTGGAAGTCGTTTATGAAAGGTTTGGGTCCAAAGGTAAACATTAGTACTGCTTTTCATCCTCAGACGGATGGTCAAGCATAACGCACAATTCAAACCCTAAAGGATATGTTGAGAGCATGTGTTATGGATTTCAAAGGTAATTAGGATGATCACTTGCTTCTTTTAGAGTTTGCTTATAATAACAGTTATCACTCCAGTACCCAGATGGCTTCTTATGAGGCTCTTTATAGGCGAAGATGTAGATCTCATATTGCCTGGTTTGAGGTTGGTGAAGCTGAGTTGATAGGGCCAGACTTGGTTCATCAAGCCATGAAGAAGGTGAAGACTATTCAATAAAGGTTGAAAACAGCACAAAGTCATTAGAAATCCAATATAGATGTTAGAAGGAGAGATTTCGAGTTTGAGGTTAATAATTGGGCCTATTTGAAGGTTTCACCCATGAAGGGTGTTATGAGGTTTGGTAAGAAAGAGAAGCTCAGTCCACGATATATTGGTCCTTACAGGATATCAAAGATGATTGGTAATGTAGCTTATAAATTGGAGCTACCACCAGAGTTAGCAGTTTTCCATTCGGTATTCCACATCTCCATGCTAAAGAAATGCTTGAGAGATCCTTCTCTTGTGGTGCCTACAGAAAGTATTAGTGTGAAAGATAGTCTATCCTATGAGGAAGTTTCGATCCAGATCCTTGATCGTTAGATTCACAAGTTGAGAACCAAAGAGGTGGCATCAGTCAAAGGGTTGTGGAGAAATTAGTTTGTTGAAGAGGCTACAAGGGAAGCCGAAGAGGATATGAAAACTAGATACCCTCATCTTTTTCCTCCGATTCAGTTCCAGTCAAAGGTATTAACTCTTCCTAAATTACTCATTCAATTCAGTCCCTCCTTCAGTGTTTTGAGTTCATGAGTCTTATGTATATTTTGCATTAAATTGGACCGTTAAACATTTTCCTACCCCTTCCATGCTCAGTCCAGCCATCATTTGAGGATGAATGATTTCAAGGGGGAGATATTGTAACACCCCAAGAATTTCTAAGCTAAGGCCCGAATCAATCTTCATTTGCATAAAAAGTCATACCAATGATTCTTAAATTGTTTTTAGGTGTTAAGGTCAATTCTTTCATGTGAGAATTGATTTGGATATGAATTAAGGTCACTAGAATCCTCTAGCACAAAGTCGAGTTGAAAGCTTCCTTACTAATCAACTTTTGAAGTAAGATTATACTTAGGTCAACTTCAAATGATCATATCTCTCACCACATAATGAATTAGGTGATCCATAGCCTATCAAATTGAAGGTCCATGAGTACTATTTTCATCTCCACCAAGTTTGCCTCATTTCGGGTTCAGAGTAAAAAGTTATGATTATTTTACCAGAGACTAACATAGTAGAGTTTTCTGAGTTAGTGAACTACTTTCAAGTCGTAGTAAAAGTTTATAGAGTCAAATTTCGGGGTACAATTCCTACGGATCCATTCTATGGGCTGTAGAAACTTCTACGGGCCATAGTTTGGACCCGTAGAATGAACTTTTGAGCCTAAAAATTTAGTATAAATTCTACGGATTGGATCTATGGTCTGTAAAAACTTCTATTGGTTGTAGATTGGATCCGTAGAAAGAAATTTTGAACCTTAAAATTCAATATAAATTCCACGAATGGGATCTACGGTCTGTAGATCAAATCAGGAATCGTAGATGGCCCCATGGAAGGTTTTCGATTGTTTTAAGAGGGGTAGTTCAGTCTTTT